>CM033476.1:146381603-146623155 GCA_019447015.1 Hymenochirus boettgeri | reverse complement strand
ACCACTGACTTACAGTTACTTTACAGGCAGAGGCAGCAGGCACCACCAGGCAGGCAGCTGTGGATGGACCTGGTCAGGTGGACCGGACGGTCGGTCTCTGTCTGCAGACTCACTGCAAGTCTGCAACTGCTCCTCACCGCTCCTCCCAGGACCCCAGGCTTCACTACGGTTTCTGGTCATTGTTACACTCTTCATTTCGGTTTCTGGTCAGCGTTACACTCTTCACTCCGGTTTCTGGTCAGCGTTACACTCTTCACTCCGGTTTCTGGTCAGCGTTACACTCTTCACTCCGGTTTCTGGTCAGCGTTACACTCTTCGCTCCGGTTTCTGGTCAGCATTACACTCTTCACTCCGGTTTCTGGTCATTGTTACACTCTTCACTCTGGTTTCTGATCATCGTTACACTCTTCACTCCGGTTTCTGGTCAGCGTTACACTCTTCACTCCGGTTTCTGGTCATCATTACACTCTTCACTCCGGTTTCTGATCATTGTTACACTCTTCAACAGTCCAGTTGATCTAACTGAATACAACAGATATACAGGGAGATGCAATATCCTGTGCTAACGGGAAAATAAGTGCAAAATTCACACTAACTTATATACTTATGTGTTAGCTGCCTGCTCTATGCCACATCTTTTTTTTAATTTTGCACAGCGCAAGCAAAAATAAATTTTGCACCATTTTCAAAAGATGTGGCCATTAAGAGCAGCAGCTAACATAAGTATATAATAAGTAGTGTGAATTTGCACTTATTTTCCCGTTAGCACAGCATATTGCATCTCCCTGTATATCTGTTTGTATTCAGTTAATCAACTGGACTGTTGAAGAGTGTAACAATGATCAGAAACCGGAGTGAAAGTGTCATGATGACCAGAAACCGGGAGTGAGAGTGTAACGCTGACAGTAAGCCGGTGTGAAAGGTGTAACGATGATCAGAAAACAAGTGAGAGTGAACAATGACCAGAAACCGGAGTGAAGAGTGTAATGTGGCTGACCAGAAACCGGAGCGAAGTAGAGTGTAAACGCTGACCAGAAACCGAGTGAAGTTAACACTGACCAGAAACCGGAGCGAAGAGTGTAACGCTGACCATAAACCGAGTGAAGAGTTTAACGCTGACCAGAAACCGAAATGAAAGAGGTGTAACAATGACCAGAAACCGTAGTGAAGAGTGTGTAACAAATATGACTAGAAACACTGAGTGAATATTGTATACGTAACTAGAAACCGGAGTGAAGGTGTAACGATAACAAAACCGGAGTAAGAGTGTAACATGAACCAGAAACCGGAAGTGAAGAAGTGTTACACTGACCAGAAACCGTATGGGGTAAACAAGACCAGAAACCAAAGTGAAGGTGTAACGATAACCAGAAACCAGAGTGAGGGTCGTAACTATAACCAGAAACCGGAGTGAAGAGTGTAACGCTGACCAGAAACCGGAGTGAAGGTTGTAAGACAACAAAACCGGAGTGAAGAGTGTAACGATACCAAAACGGAGTGAAGAGTGTAACGATGACCAGAAACCGATGTGAAGAGTGTAACGATGACCAGAAACCGGAGTGAAGAGTGTAACGATGACAGAAAACCTGAGTAAAGAAGTGTAACGATGACCAGAACCGGAGTGAAAGTGTAACGATGACCAGAAACTAGTATGAAGAGTGTAACACAGACCAGAACCGGAGTGAAGAGGTAACGGATGACGGAACGGAGTAGAGTGTAACATGACCAAACCGTGAAGAGTGTAACGATTACCAGAAAACCTGGGTGAAGAGTGTAACGATAACCCGAATTAGAGATGTAACGATGATCATAAACCGGAGTGAAGAGTGTAACGATAACCGAAACCGGAATTAAGAGTGTAATATGACAGAAACCGGAGTAATGTGTACATGACCAGAAACCGGAGTAAGGTGAACATGACCAGAAACCGGAGTGAAGAGTGTAACAATGACAGAAACCTAGTGAAGGTTAACGATAAGCCAGAAAACGGAGTGAAGGGTGTAACGATACCAGAAACCGGATGAAGAGTTTTAACGATGACCAGAGAACCGGAGTGAAGATGTACGTCACCAGAAACCGTAGTGAAGGGGTGTAACGATGACCAGAAACCGGAGTGAAGAGTGTAACAATGACAGAACCGAGTGAGAGTTTAACGATTTACCAGAAACCGTGGTGAAGAGTGTAACCATACCCGGAATGAAGAGTGTAACGATGATCAGAAAACCGGAGTGAAGAGTGTAACGATAACCAAAACCGGAATGAAGAGTGTTAATGATGATCAGAAACCGGAGTGAGAGTGGAACGATGACCAGAAACCGGAGTGGAGAAGTGAGAAGTGGTTGAAAACGATGGACCAGAAAACGGAGTGTAACAGTGGAGATGAGTTTAACGATTACCCAAGAAACCGGGTGAAGAGGTTGTAACGTGACCAGAGAGGAAACGACGGAGGTGAGAGTGTACGATTACCAGAAACCGAGTTGAAGAGTTAAATGATGACCAGAAACCGGAGTGAAGGAGTTGTCACGATGACCAGAAAAACCGTAGTGAGTAGTGTGTAACGATGACCAGAACAGGAACCAGGTGATAGTGATGGGTGTGTTTCGATGACCAGATAACCGGAGAGTTGATAGTAGTGAAATAATGAAGCGAGTAAAATGACCAAGAACCGGAGTGAAGGAAGTAGTTGTGAAATCAGTGAAGAGACGTCAGAAAAAAACAGTTTGAAGAGTTTGTTAACGATGACCAGGAATACCGAGTGAAGGGTGTAACAATGACCAGAAACCAGAGGTGGAAGGGTTGTAACGTATTGTGAAGAAACCAGAAACGGGTGAAGGGTGTGAACGATAACCAAACCGGATGAAGAGGTGTAACGCTGACCAAAAACGACGTGAAGTGAAGAGTTTGAACGATGGGACCCAGGAAAACCGGAGTGAGGAGAGTAGTTAAAGTGGTACAGAAACCAGTGAAGGGTGATTACAATGACCAAGAAAACCAGAGTGAATTGGGAGTTTTGTAACGACTGATCAGAAACCAGATGTGAGAGAAGGGTGTAACGATGACCAGAAACCAGAGTGAGTGAAAGGGTGTACGATTACGCAGAAATCAATAAGGGTCAAGACCAGCGAAACAGTGAAGGGTTCGTTTAACGATGACCAGAAAACCGAGTGAAGGTTGTTGAGTAACGCATAACCAGGAAACCGGAGTGTAAAGGGTGTAACATAACAGAAACCGGATTTGTGAAAGAGTGTACGATGACAGGCCGAGTAGGAACCGGTGAAGAGTGTACGATCACCACGAAACCGTAGTGAAGGGTGTTTTTTAAATGACCAGTAAACCGGAGTGAAGAAGTGAGAAATGAGGTAACAATGACAGAAACCGGAAGTTGAGAGGAAGTTGAGGTGACGATTACCAAGAACCGGGGTGAAGAAAGAGTGTAACGATTAACCCGGAATGAAGAGTTGTATATGTCATGATCAAAACACCACAACGGAATGTGAGTGAAGAGGTAGGTGAAGGTGTAGATAAACCAGAACCGTAAAGTGAAAGAGTGTAATGATGATCAACGAGTAGAGACCGTGAGAGTGAAGAGTGTAAGCGATGACCATTGAAACCGGAGTGAGAGTTGGTAACGATGACAGAAAACGGAGTGAAGAGTGTAACGATGACCCAGAAACCGGAAGTAAGAGTGTAAGGTAACGGATGACCAGAGAAAACGGATAGTGAAAGGAGAGTGTAAAACCATTGACCAGAAACCGGGAGTGAGGTGAAGTCAGTTAAGTGATGTTAATGAGGTGAATGTACCAGAAAAACCGGAGTGAAGAGTGTAACGAGACCAGGAACCGTAGGTGTAAGTGTGTACACGATGACCAGGAAACCAGGGTGAAAGGTTGTATGTTAAACGATGACTCAAAACCGAAGTGAAAGAGTGTAACAATGACCAGAAACCGGAGTGAAGAGTGTTTAACGATGACCAATCAGAGAAGAGTGTAAGTGGAAGAGTGTAACGATGCCCAGGAAACCGGAGTGAGGTGTGTAACAATGACCAGAAACCAGCAGTGAAGGGGTAACGATAAACCGAAACCGGAGTGAAGGTGTAACGATTAAACCAGAACCGGATGGAAGAGTGAACGTGACGCCAGAAAAACCAGATTGAAGAGTGTAACGATGACCAGAAACCGGAGTGAAGGGTGTAACAATGACCAGAAACCATGAGGTGATAGGGTGTAACGATGACCAGAAACCAGAGTGAAGAGTGTAACGATGACCAGAAACCAGATGAAGATGTAACGATGACCAGAAACCGGAGTGAAGAGGTGTAACAATGACCAGAAACCAGAGTGAAGGTGTAACGATGACCAGAAACCGGAGTGAAGGGTGTAACGATACCAGAAACCAGTGAAGGTGTAACGATAACAAAACCAGAGTGAAGAGGTGTAACGATAACAGAAAACCGGAGTGAAGGTGTAACGATAACATAAACCGGAGTGAAGGTTAACATAACAGAAACCGGAGGTGAAGGGTGTAACGATAACCAGAAACCAGAGTGAAGGGGTAACGATAACCAAAACCGGAGTGAGGTGTAACAATGACCAGAAAACCAGAGTGAAAGGGTGTAACGATAACCAGAAACCAGAGTGAAGGGTTGAACGTATATACCAGAAACCGGAGTGAAGGGGTTGTAACGATGACCAGAAACCATAGTGAAGGGTGTAACGATAACCAGAAACGAGTGGGGGAAGGGGTGTAACGATAACCAGAAACCGGAGTGAAGGGTGTAACGATAACCAGAAACCGGAGTGAAGGGTTGTTTTTTGAGGTTCTAGGCTGGGTACACATGGGCAGATCGGTTGCACGATTTATAGGTGCTGCCCCGATGAACAGACATTGGTCCCCCGGCCGAGCGCTCGCTTGTATTAAACTCTTGGTCTGGCAAATAGTTTCCTCCTGTGTACCCAGCCTTATAGACAAACTAATAAGAATGCTAAATTGCAACCATTGATCTTTACACTATTTGTAAAAAATATGTGAATAAGAACACGTGTGTGGTGTGTGTGTGTGTGTGTGTGTGTACAAGCTTGTTCGTGGCTGGATGAGCTGTCCAGTGACTGGTGCAGAATCTGCATTTATGCATGACTGCCTGTAAATCAACTTCCAGATAAGCACCCCATTATATAAAAACATGCATATAAATCAACGTGGATTTAAAGCCCCTGAAAAGCATAACGGGAGGGGGAGAAGGCTGGTTCAGAACAGCAATTCTAAAATAAAGCAATAAAGGCTTATACCTACTATTAATGATTAGTGGTCAAGATCAATGCTGCAAAATAACTTTACATCGCCGTGAGATTTGAACTTTGGTAGGGTAATGTGGAAGTAATGGAAAGGAAGATGTGGTGCGGCTGTTACTTTATTGTTACTATTTAACCTTAAAATGAGTTGAAACTGAAAAGAAACTTTTCCTTTCACCAGCACACTTCACCAGGTGCGATGCCTTGAAATTCACACACCGTACAAAGTTGCACTTAAAGGTATAGTTCACTCCCAAAGTGACTAGTCCTAAATGTATTGCTTGAAGCCCAGGAGGTTAAGGAGTTATGCCTTACCTCCCGTTCTTCAATCAATAGCTCAGGGTCTCGGGAACGAAGATTCAAGAAACTTACCTTTTGCGCGACCCACTGTGGCTAAGTGACAGGTCCCGAACTGCTTTCCTGGTTCTTGCAGCTATAGTCATCATCGGCATAATGCACGCTTTAGTTAGACAGAACTGTTGCCGGATCCTAGCTATTGATTGAAGAGCGGGAGGTAGGACACAGCTCCTTAACCTCCTGGTTTCACTTAATACATTAAAAGGGTATCTCCACTCGTTTTTTCAAGTTTGGGAATCCAGTTCTATTGAAGAACGGAGGGTAAAGGAGCTGTGCCTTACCTTCCGCTTCACTCCGGTTTCTGATCATCATTACACTCTTCATTCCGGTTTCTGGTTATCGTTACACTCTTCACTCCGGTTTCTGATCATCGTTACACTCTTCATTCCGGGTTATCGTTACACTCTTCACCCCGGTTTCTGGTAATCGTTACACTCTTCACTCCGGTTTCTGGTCATTGTTACACTCTTCACTCCGGTTTCTGGTCATCGTTACACCCTTCACTACGGTTTCTGGTGATCGTTACACTCTTCACTCCGGTTTCTGGTCATCGTTACACTCTTCAATCCGGTTTCTGGTTATCGTTACACCCTTCACTCCGGTTTCTGGTTATCGTTACACCCTTCACTCAGGACATGCTGGACATCCAGAACTACCAGATATAGGTATTAATACCAGTAATTCTCTATAGTATATAATACCCCTATACATCCAGAAACTAACAGTATATGTATTAATACCAGTAATTCTCCATATTATATAGTATCGCGGTACCAACCAGAAACTACAGTATATGTTTAATAACAGTAATTCTCAATATTATATAGTATCCCTGTACCAACCAGAACTACAGTATATGTAGTATACCAGTAATTCTCAAATTATATAAGTAACCTGTACCGAACACAGATCTACAGTAGATGTATAATAACGTAATTCTCAAATTATATAGTATACCTGTACAACCAGAACTTACCAGTATATGGTATTAATACCGTAATTCTCAATATTATATCGTAACAACTGTACCAACCAATCTACAGTAAGTATTAATACAGTGATTCTCAATATTTAGATAGTATCCTGCTAACAACCAGAGACTGACAGTAGATGGTATTAATACCAGTAATTTCCATATTCTATAGTATCCTGTACCAACAGAACTAAAGTATAGTATTAATACCCAGATAATTCTCCATATATTATAGGATCCCTGTACCAACCCGCAACTATGTATTTGTATTTACGTAATTCTAAAAATCGAAAAAAACTCAATTGACATATATTCTAGCCAATTTCAAAATTTTCATATTATTGACAAGTTAATAAAAAACTCATACAGCTCAACAGATTTCAAAGCTGCCAGGTTCGAATTCACAAACCAGGTTCCTTTAAAAAGTGGGGCTCATTTCTAGTTCAGATTAAAAATTGTGCTCCAGAGTGTAAGATGAGTAACATATTTATGTTTTTCTCAACCGATTTAATATGGACAATGTAGATAAACGGCAAAGGCATCTATCTTCAATAGATCTGAACATAGATCAACCCCCCTCCCTTGCAGCCTTTTGCATTTGTTAAAACATCGAGTTTCAGTTGTAAAGCAAGGTCAGAGGATTCCCATTTGAATGAGATTAGCTAAATACCAGACTTCATTTCTTTTTTCTGTTGCCTCCAGCCTAAAAGGCCACAGTCTGATTTTCTTTCTTACAGTAAACATATTCCATTACTCAAAATACGATGAATGAAACTGGCGAGTTCCACGGAACATATTTCATTTCTGAAGTCCGATTCGGACAAATTAAATCAGACCTTTTTGAAATATTCTATAACAGTTTTCGAATTACTTGAATAGATTTTTTAGAATGCCAAAACTTTAAAAAAAATAGTTGATCCATAGTTTTCATCTGCTTTTTTGACATTATGAGACTATTGTCAGTGAAACAATAGTTTGATAGTTCTCAAATACAGCAGAAACATAGACCCAGGCAAGCAGTTCTTTAAAGTCTATGAACGGGCTCAGATTGTGGGGAGGGTTACCACTCCCTTAGAGACTTATAAATAGAAAACAACAAATTGTCACACAAGAGCCAAAGTAGCAGTTCTAACGTGATTTAGTGGACATACCAGCAGGACATGTTCAGACCAGTGTGGCTTTTACTCGTGATGGTATCGCCACCAATAAATCAATAATCAAATTCTAAATATTTTTGATTTAATGTGAAATGAATTTTTTACCCCCAACGTGAAAGCTTATATCCCCAGACATTGTAAGATTTTTATCTAGCAAGTTGCATTACAGCCCTCCAACAATACAAATAGTCAGTGGTTTTGTTGATCAGCAGGTAAAAGCAGGGGTTCTCAAAGGGTGTGCTACAAAAAACATAGGTGTGCATATTTAGGTAGTGGAAATATTTTCACCAGTACCAGTATAACTTAATTTTGTATTTGTTACATAAATGTATTTTAGTAAGAAAATTTCAACACCGTCAAGGTAGTGTAACCATACAATATATTAGTTAGAAATACAATCTATACTGTCAAAGTGCATACAATATGGGTAATTGCCTCAAATAAAATTTGCATTGCCAAGTTTGTGCCATAGTCGTGAAAAAGTTTAGAAACTACTGGTCTAAAAGTAGTAATTAAAGAAGAAAAACACAGCTCATGAGGTCACAGGTTGGAATGCTGTTGAAATCTGCGTCTGGTTCGAGATGTGGAATCTGCCGATTAATGATTTGGGGGACTAAGGCAGGTTTTCTATGCTTTTATGTAAAAGACAAGGCCGCAGGTTCCCTCTTTTTTCTATCGGGCACTCATTGCATATGAAGGTTTGCGAACACTTAGCTGGATGTCCAGCTTAGGTGGTATGAATGAGCTAAAACCCTAGGTACCCGCAGATTAATTGCGAAATCACCTAGCAGCTACAGAAAGGGAGAGTTAAACTGTGTTGTAGCTTGTGAGTGGGTATTGTTGTCGGTTGGACTTAGTTCCTTTTTAGATCTTTCACTAATCAGTTTTTCATTGCATATGTGTGGAACACATTTATCAAAATTTGCTTTGTGATCTGTTTTTTTTTATATATAAAAAAAAAAAAAAAAAAAACCCTTGGCAAAGGAGACCAATGCAATGTAAAAACCACCACCCGGTGGCAGTCCCACCATCAACCTCTGAAATTATGGACTTTCATAAGGGAGATAAGAGAGAAAATGAATGCAGGGTGGCACCACTGAACAGGAATGTGGGCCTGTCTATTGTATGTACATATCTTTTTTAGATTTATATGTAAAGATAGAGGTGTTCTTACATGACAATAATCTTGCAAATGCAGCTAAAATCTCACCAAAGTGTCGCCAGAGGTAGCCTTGCTTTACTAATTATGTTTGCAGTCTTAAAGCTGGGAGTACAAAGTCTTACATATACACCAGATTTGATGTGTTGTTATATGTAAAGACGGGAATATACCATTGGACCTCCACATTATAGATCGTATGAGGATTAATCTTCAATTGAATTACTTCTATACATAAAGCCAAACTATCCTGTGTCCGCATATAAATGTCACTGTTAGGCCACAGATCTGTGATGCTTCTGATGGTAAATTTAACTAGGGGATGTCAGAGATGTTCGAAGGGTTCATTGAGGAACGGGACCAAAAGGAAATCAATGGGTGACGAAGTATGGGTTGTTTTCTGGGTTCGGTATCGAATATTTAAAGATTTACATAGAATATTTAAAGTTTGATATTGATTATGTAATGTTGGACATAGAATATTTAAAGTTTGAGCATTAGAATATGAAAGTTGACATAGAAATATTTAAAGTTTGATATAGAATATTTAAAGGTGACACGAATATTAAAGTGTGACATAGAATATTTAAAGTTTGATATAGAATCATTAAAGTTC
This sequence comes from Hymenochirus boettgeri, assembly GCA_019447015.1. Classification (NCBI taxonomy): domain Eukaryota; kingdom Metazoa; phylum Chordata; class Amphibia; order Anura; family Pipidae; genus Hymenochirus; species Hymenochirus boettgeri. The sequence goes on along the minus strand of CM033476.1, from coordinate 146,613,605 downwards.
GCTATTATAATATTCGATGTTCGATTAGAATATTTGATATGAATGATCAATAAACCCATTGAATATTCAAAATTTCTGAACAGTCTTAAATGGAACTGGATTCAAATTGAACCTGAAACCCATCCTCTTTTGGCTGTCTGCCTTCTAAATTCACAGCCAATTAATCATCAAATTTTCATTCATATAGGAATAAATACATCACAAGCAGTCACAAATTGGTGGATCATGGAGTTTGTAAGTTGGATTCCTCAGCTTGGGAGCATTTATGAAGATCCAACTTAAAAAATGTTTCTTTAAATGTAAAAAAAAAAAGCAATGCAAAGAATGTTACTGTATTGAAATTATTCTTCTCCCTTGCCTTAGGAAGAAAGATTTGGTTACAAAATTATGTCCCCAGCAAGGTCTCGCGGTTGAAGGTTATTGTTTCAGTCTAAATGCAAGAATCTCTTAAACGCATGCGTAATTTTTATCTCGTGCATCCAGGGGTTAAGTGACTCTTTCCATTGATCAGCGCAATGTCCCTCTTTGCTAGCGCTATACTCAGTGCCTGTTTATTGAGGTTAAATCAATGTGTTGGGCAAGGGGTTGGACGGACATGAAGGATTTTTATTGTGAATAAGCAGCTAATCTGTCTCGATTGTTTGAAAGCAAAAACCAAGTGTCAGTGGACACATGCAAAAGATCTTGGTTTTGAATTTAATGGATCCTTCATAAGATGAAAATGTGTGAGATGGGGCGAATAGGAATTTTAACCAAGACTAATTTTCTTCTTGTTTCAACAGTAGACATACAAAGATGGTGCTTAACAAGTGTAGTGCAGCCTTTTCTGAAACTGGACTCGAACTAGTTTGGTTGAGGTGTTGACTTTTTGTCTGCCTAGAGATTCTCTCATGGAGTAGACAACCCTCTTACAGCTGCCCCTCGGCTGAATTGTAGGCTCTAAAATGTTGGAGTTTACCAAACCTAAATCTTTCAGAATGGAATCCTCCCAGGGTAAACAGCTTGGTTGGTCCATATTAATCTTATAACATAGCCCCAAAATAACCATTTTTGCAATTTGGGTTAGATCTTCCTGTCTACAGATATTACTGACCCAAATGTCCGTCTTTTTAAAAGGCTTCTTTCCCGTCAGACGGAAAATGGGTTTTGTTTATAGTAAAACGATTGTTAAATCCCCACCATAGCAGAAGTCATTACTCCATATAGCTATTACTTTTAGGCAATTTATCCAATAGCATGCATTACACATCCTTTCTCGTAATTCTCCCTTTTGTTAGGGGTGAGTAAAGGTGGCCATACACCAGTTCATACCCACGCTGTGTCCCTGGACAGGATTCCCATGACACTTACAACCAACATTACAGCTGTAACTTTGGTTGTAAAAGTTGTAATCCGTCTGGGGGGGACTTCGACAAGGAACGTCACAGGTAGAACCACCAAACAGTTAAGAGTTAAAAGCTGATTAGCGTTTTGCCATAACACTAACTAGTGTTGGCAGAATAAAGGTGGACTGCAGGAAATCAGCACTCAATACAAGGAATATATCAAACCAAGAAGCAGATTTTTACTACCTCTTCAATTATTAATAAACTAAAACATAAACATTGTTGTTTTGGTGGCACTAGTAACCCACAGCAATTACTGTGGTCATGTTGGTGCATGCCACAATAGAGAACACTGGAAGATGTTCTGCCGGAGCAATGTTACAATCTACCTAATGGAGTTTTTATATCTAGTGGTAACGAGTCTAAATTAATTGGTGAGATGCTCTATGGCAGTATTCCCAGGGGCTGCACTATAGATCGCAGTGTTCCATGTACAATACCCTGAGGTAGGTTTTTCAACTTAACAGGGCATGTTGGGCCCCAATTAGCAAGTAGTAGCGCCAAAGATGAGCATTACCTGGCAAGATCACGTGATGCATTACCAAATGAAATTGTAAATGAAAAGGTAAGACGTTGTGTTATTAAATGTCCCCGATAGACTGTCAGTACACAAATTTAGTTCATTCTAAAAGATTGCCCTAAATTTTAGGATGTCTTCCCAGAGGGTCTTTGTCTTTTTCACAAATACAAATCTCAAATTCGATTCAGCCGTAAGCAAGAGCAGATGTTCGAAAACGGATGAGTTTCGTACCGTTTTCGGATTTCGAAATAGTCGGGAAATTCGAAAATCCGAAAACGGACCCACAGAAGGCTATGGGGAAAAAAAATTCAAAGTTTTATCAATTTTAAGGATTAAATAGTATATTAGGTTACTGAAAAACACAGGGACATGGGGAATGGTCTGGGGAACTCGTAAATATAAGTAAACTCATTTAAAATCTATCTTTCCTACACGATCGGCTTTTTTCGAAGCTTTCGTGCGGGCTATTTTTCGAGGGTTAACGAAATCAACACTACTTCGCAGGGTTTACCGATATAACAAATCGGAGGGTTTACCAGAAATCAGCTTGTAACATTCGAGGGTGGCGAAGTCGGCACCAAAACATTCGAGGGGTTACCGTGAAATCGATCGATACTTTCGAGGGTTGATGGACTTACGATTTCGAGGGTTACCGGGATTCGATACAATCATCGAGGGTTACCGAAAGCGATACCCAATTACGATACACTTTTCGATGTTTACCGAAATCATTCATGCTTCGAGGGGTACCGAAATTGATCCCCAACTTCGATCATTTTGTGTACACTTCATTGCGATAATCATCTACTTTCGATTTGATAATTATCGAATTTACGATAAAAATGAAAACTCGGAACTTCGAGTTTCGAAAAATCGGGAGTTCCGAAAGTTTGTCGGGACTTCACACACCCGACCAGATCGAATCGATACTGGGTCTTTAGAACCCCCCCAAGTACATCTCTATAAGCAAGAGATTCATGTATTTCTAATAAAAAAAAACTGGGAAGAAAAAAAAACCCAAAAGTTACTTATTTTCCTATTTAAGGTGAGGAAAAATCTGAGCCAAAATGTAAGGGTTTTTTTTTTTTTTTAGCGGAAGCAAGATTCCAACAGTCTTATCAATAAAACGCCAGATGTTGGAGCAGATGCAGTTACTTAGACTGTCAGGATTTTGGCACTGATTGTGAAACAGTTTTAACACTTTGTTCACAGTAACAACATCCACACGGGATTTCTTTTACTTAGCCGTTGTTGTATACATTGTATAAGAAGTGTTATTTCCGGATGTTCACAAAATACTCACAGACTCCATGACTGTGGAAGCGTTACTATTTGGTCATAAGAAGCTCATAGTTTCAATTTTAGTTTTCTTGAAGGCTGTGAATTAAAAAGGGGCTTTTTCTTCAGTTCCAGGAAGATGAAGATCCTGCCTGTTTTCAATTAGGTGCCCTTTGTCGGGAGGAAGGGTTTGTAATATAAACATTAATATATAGTTGCAACTAAAGAAATGCGAGTATTATTATAATTCAAATGAAAGTAATTCATCAACAGTTTTGTCCTAATTGCTATGATATGCTTTAAAAAAGTCTCGCCATCCCACTAATAGAGCACTAAGAAATTCATAACTTTCCTATAACACAAGACCTAAAATTACAAATGTGATTTGCAAAGACATGGTTATCAACAAGTTATGCGTTTTGCAATCCAAATCTATGTGGCCACTTCGTATGTCTGCTCTGACTATCCCTTTACAGAGCGCAGCCGATCAACATTTTTTGTGTGGATGTATGGGTTATAACAGAATATTGGGCAATTGTCAGGGCCACATGAGGATGGTAACACACATGCATGCCTTGTTAGCATTACCTAAACAGGTAGTTGTGTTAAACAGGTCATCGCTGAAATAAAGTTTTGTTTTTTGTAAAGTCATTTTTGTAACCATTGCCTGATTTTTTAGGGCTAGGGTATCCCCACCCAACCCTAGGTGTCAAAATTACCGTTCAAACACGTTTAAAAATTGTTTAAAAAAATGGATTTAAATAAATAGTATTTTTCCAATGGTTAATAAACAATGGCTATCCATCCTTTACCAAGAGCCGAACCGGGAGGTGATCTGTGCTTTTGCCTTACACACCAGCTGGTGAAGGGGAGGGACATGTGAATCTCTCTTAACATTGATATTACTCCTATGCCCCCGTAAGCAATGCACTGAGCCTAATAGGATCTCTTTACATCGTGAATGGGCTTAACCCTTCTGAAAACTGTAAACACCAGCTATTTGCGATCATATTGGATCAGTATATTGGCTGCGAGGGCAGGTGCCCCAAACTGTTTTTACCACACTGCTGCAACCATGTTATTTGTCTTAAAGAAGCATCACCATTGCTACATTGCTACAGCTCTCTGTAAATCACCAATTAGTTGGGAAAAGGAGAGATTAATAAGGCACCTTAACGTGCCATACCTGGGCCTGCGCTGACCCATGGGTGGGCAGGTAAGGGGCGGGCATGGCCGTGTCGGGGTGAACAGCGGCCCAAACTTCACCTGTGGCCTGACACATAGTCATCTTTCAAATGAAAATGTGTAGAGTTCAGATATAAAGCTCCCTTGAAAGCAAATATCGTAAGCTTGTAGAACCACCCAATTAAAGGGAAACTGTGGTCTCCAAACAAGTTGAGTAAATAAAAATGCCAGTTCCTACCTTTAAAACGACGAGCCATTCAACCACCTCTCTATGTGGCCACGACACCCGAGAGTGGGCGGTGGCCACATGGGTGCAAGGGAATGGACCAAGGGGCCTGCCAACTAGAGGGATCATGGGGTCCATGAGTGGGAGGGAAATGGGGGGCTGCAAAGGGAGGAGACATAGGACAGATTTGACAACAGGTTTTAGAGCAGGAAGCAAGAGTGCAGGGGATACTGGGATGCTGATGCCATATTACACACAGAAATGTAATATCTTCAAACACTATGTTGAAAACAAATAATGAAAATAAATTGCAAAAAAATTCTCAGGAGAGCAATCTATTCATTTACCTAAGTCACTTTTGGACCACAGTTCCCCTTTTTAAAGGGACTAAAGACAAAAAAATGTGTCCTAATAGGACAGGTACATTTACAAGATTTTAAACCAGCTGTGGTTACCCCTCCATTGCTGTGGCTGCTGGGTGATTTATGAAATTAACCCCGTGGATATTAAGGTGAGTCTATTGGTCTCTTTCTGTTTGTAGAAGTCATGACAGGGCGATGACACCAACGGGCACACCGCTCCTGTTCTGGAGTTTGTCACCTAAACCAATGCCATCTGGTTAGCTTGACTTAAACTCCTTCATTGCGGCAGCGGTGTGGTAATGCAGAAGTTAACCGCACAGCCACTAAAGCGACATTCTATTGCGGACGCTTTAAATGCCAGCTAACAGCTGGCTTATAAGTGCCCGTAATAGAAAACCAGGCAGTTAGCGATTGCACCGAGGCACGCCTATCGAGATATCACATTGCCGGCTGTTTGCACAGGTTGCCAATATCACTTCTGTGAAGCACTGAGAAAGAAGAAAACAAAATGAAAAAGTCTGGGAAATGGCCCTTTAACATATGGCCGTGTGTTTCTAAAGTAGAGCAAGCCATAGTCAATAAGCCTTGTGTAAAGGGTAGACGGAAAGAAAAGAACAAAATACCAAAATTGAAGGAGGAGAAAGGAAGAAGGAGAAAGACATGGCCATCCATAAATGTAGCAGGGCCTCCGAGAAATTAAGCATTTTCATAAACGCCGTTATCCCTGGCTGCTTTTAACCAAACAAAACACTAAGGCAGCCAGCAATTGGATACATTGAAGACCCAATACCGAAACACAAGAAAAAGAAAACATCATAACGCAGTGCATGTGAAGAATGCTACTGATTGGTATGTGGGTTGAGGAAGACAACAGCACTGCACCAAAGTATGGCCAGCACAGAAGAGCCACATTCTTTGGGACTCAGCCGTGTATGGACATGCTATTAAGGAAAATGGACATACATTGAAGATTGTACTGTCAACATATTGTTCAAAGGAAAAGGAGGGTTTCAAGAGAGGTGTCCAGAAACTAAAGGAAACTAAAGACATAATAGAGATTTGTGGTGCACATGTACATTAGGACCCTTTTGGGGACGCGGCGGGGAGGGAGGGAATGATCGGGTAAGTTCCGACCTTCTCTCCTGGCCCTGAAGGTTAGGTTTTATTGAAGAACAGGAGGTAATGCTAATCGCCTTTTACCTCCCGTTCTTCAATAAACGTCAATACCAAAATTTTGCCTAACCAGTGGAGATACATTTTTGATAACCTCTCAATCCTAATTCCTGTGGATCTTTGAGCACATTTCCCTTTGTGTAGAGAAACAAGCCTCAGTCCTATTGAAGACAGAGGATGACAAGAACAAGCATCTACTCTTACATATGAAAAGGTCATTGTGGTACGTCCTGTAGCCCTACTTTTATGTGTCAAAAAAAAACCATAAATGATTGCAACAACAACGCAGACTATTGGAGATAGTACATGACCTCTCGCTTCTGAAAATAGATAACCATTATCACTGGGGGGTCAACAATATTGCTCTTCGTTACCTTAAATATCGTGTTAGTGGGCCTTGAGGGGAGCCAACTGGATTCGTGAAGTCAAGTAAACAATGTTGTATGCTCTGGGGAATAAGGGGTGATGAGATGACAAGGGTAGGGTTGGAGGGATTGTAGCGTGGTTTGTGCATGAATGAGTGTGGTCCTTTCTTCCTTGAAGAGAAAGGTAGTTATCCGTTTTATATTCCGTCATTTATCAATAAGTCCCTGAACCCCTGGGAACCCGTACTATTATTTTAACGCTGCATGATTAAATTTTATAGAATTTAAGTTACCGGACCTTGCTATATTCCATCTTTACCAGTACATTCCCTCCAGACCTCTGTTTGTTACCGAGTCCTTTTTATAAGACAAGTTCTGGTTTTGCTTTCAAAGGGAATTGTACATGAGCCTTTTTAATATTGGGCTCTATTGCAACAAGAAAGTCAATCAATGAAAAGTTTTTTTGTTACATGAAAACCTAAAGCTTGTATTTCTTCACAGCTTAAGGCTGGAATTTTTATTATTTGTTAAGAATACTTCATTAAAATGTGAGTTGTAGTTGCCACAAAAATCTTTGTATTTAATTTAAAATCATGTATAGGACTGTCATGGCGAGCAAAGTCATTTATAGGCTAGCAAGTTGTAACATGTAGCACTGGTGGATTCTGGCATAGCACGCGTAACATATATAGTAATTGACGTTGAAAAAGACATATTGTCCACCTAGTCCACCCTATTATCCAACCTCTTTAACTCTACCTATCGATTGATTCAGAGGAGGAAACACCACCTAAAATGGAAGGGGAATTGGAAGTATACTGGGATCAACCAGAACTACAGTATATGTATTGATACCAGTAATTCTCAATATAGTATAGTAGCCCCGACCAACCAGAACTACAGTATAGGTTTTAAATACCAAATAATTCTCAAATTATATTGTATCCCCGTACCAACAGAATACCGTTATATGTATTTAATACCAGTAATCCTCAAAGTATATAGTAGCCCCCGTACAACCAGAACTACAGTATATGTTTAATACCAGTAAGTCTCAATATGATATGTATCCCCGTACCCCAACCAGAACAAGTAATGTTTTAATACAAGTAATTCTCAATATTATCTTAGTTATCCAATGTACAACCAGAACTAAGTATAGTATTAAATACCAGTAATTCTCAATATTATATAGTATCCCCGTACCAACTGGAAAATACAGTATATGTCTCAATCCAGTTATTTTCATTATTATATAGTATCCCCCTACCAACCAGTACAGTATATGTATTAATACAGTAATTCTCAATATTAGATAGTTCCACCTACCGACCAGAACGACTTAGGGTATATGTATTAATACCAGTAATTCTCAATATTTATAGATCCCCCTCCAACCAGAAATACCGTATATGTATTAATACCATGTTATTCTCAATATATAGTATCCCTACCACCAGAACTACACGTATATGTATTAATACCAGAATTCTCAATATTATTAGTATCCCCTACCAACCAGAAACTACAGATATGTTTTTAATACAAAGGTAATTCTCAATATTTATCTCGTATCCCGTACCAACCAGGAACTACAGTATATATTTTAATCCAGTAATTTCTCAATCTTATCTAGTATCCCTGTACCAACCAAAAACTACAGTATATGTATTAATACCAGGAATTCTCATATTATATAGTATCCCCGTACACTGGAACTACAGTATATGGTCAATACAGTTATTTTCAGTATTTTAGTATCCCCCTACCAACCAGAACTACAGTAGATGTATGAATACCAGTAATTCTCATATTATATAGTATCCCCCTACCAACGAACTACAGGTATATGTATTATATGAGTAATTCTCAATATTATATAGTAGCCCGTACCAACCCAGAACTACAGTTATGTTTTAATACCAGTTAATTCTCAGATTATATAGTACCCCCCTACCAACCAGAATAAAGTATTGTTTTAATTACCAGTAATTCTCAATTTATTCGTATCCCCGTATCCCAACTGATCTGAACCTTTCCAACCTGAAGATGAAACGTCTTTTCTCTGGATGTCCACGGTCTGCTGATAGACTTGGGAACAATGGCACCAGAGAGTATTATGGCCATTAAATATTTGTATATAAAGGTATATCAGGTCCACCACGCGCTCTCCAAGTAACAGCCCTATACTTGTCTAATCGCCGCATAGTCAAGGCACCTCCATACCTTATATTTAATTAGTTGCCTTCTGCTAACTGCTCATTTCCAAGTGTGGTATACTTGGATTTTGCGAAGCCTTGATACTGTGCCATGTAGGTGACTAATGTATAAGGTCTGTTGGCCTTTGAAACAATAACATGGATAGATAATATAGGAAGTTGATAGATACCGGATTCTCGTACTGAGAGCAAAGTCGTTTGTGGTTTCGAAAGACAAAACTAATAGGGCATTGTACAATTCAGATTGATGTTCAATTGCTGCAGGTTTTCAGCCCAGACATAATTATATGTATCACACCATGTTTAGTTAGGAAATGCTCCATTCCCATATAGCATTATACATGCCCAAATGAGGCAGAGTGGCATGATATTCTATGAGGATTGATGCAAAGTGATGCATGGGGGGTTAAACTATCATTGTGCGTGCATATTGGCTCTGTGAATCTCTGATTGGGGGTTCTAGAAGATAGAAGACTAGTAGATCTTTACTAGTAGCAAATACTTTATCTTATTGGCCAAAAATGACGTGTGAGGGTAAAACCCACTGTAACGATTGTCTGCACAATCTATTGTTTGGGAATACAAACCATTTTCTCATAGAAACAAAATAGGCTGCATAATCAGTTTTGGAGACCTACTGAAATTTGCCCAAGGAGATTGAAAATTGTGAGTGTTGGCCATAACCTATCAATCATTGTAACAAAACAATGCACAAGGATATAAGCTTGCCACGTAGATAGACTACTTTTAGCATTGTAAATGAAGCACTTCTATTTCCAGCTTCCTATTTTTGAAAGTTTCATATGTGATTTTATTATATTCTGATAGTTTATTGAATTCAAATATTTATTTATTATCTTACTTCTTGCAGGTTTCCTGTCATAGTGATTGAAAATTTTGATGGTGGGTAATTTGTTTTTTTTCGTAGCAGGATCATTTTTTTAAATGCTACCTCCTAAAATATTTTAATTTCTTAGCCTATTTGGTCAATGTATAAACAACCGCTGTTGAAATATCTTTTATTACGCAGAATCTGGAGTTTTAAGGGCCAATCTGTCGTACTGTTATAGACAGACAAAACAAGGTTAAAGAACTGTCCCTGAAAGTGCTGCGTATTCGTCAGGTACTGATGCAAAAGATTCTTCTATGTTTAGTAGCCTATTTTTGTTTATTTTTTGGCGGTTAGGTTATTATCTTATTTTCTTTAAATTAGAACAAGAATCCACTAATTATATATGTATTCAAATATGTTCAATTATTTATTATAGTATACTGTTATGATTTAAACGATATTTAAAATAATATTTTGCTGATTTTATAATTTGGTTAAACTTCAACATCCTAAATTTATTACAAGCTATAAAATAAAAATCAACAAAAGTTTATTATCATGAAACACAAAAGTCAGAAGCCCAAATGATTTGAAACAGGATAATGTCATCCATTCAATCCAAACACAACAAATCCAAAAATCAATCTGGCCCTAGCGGTAATTCTCAAAACATCTTTATCCCCCAACATATTTTTGTATACTTAAATAAAAAAAACAACAATGTTAGAACCTAAACATACTTGAGGTAATTTTTTGTTTCTGCATTACTATTGAAATTCACCTTTCCACCTCCAACAAACAAAATAATCTAAACTAAGTGAAGGAAAAATTCACAAATTTGTATCAAAAAAAAGGCAACACTGCTAACATTTTAACCTGATATCGCAGAAAACTCTCTGCTAAAAGCTGTTAAAACAAACAAACAAACGACAAAAGTAATGTTTGTAAACAAAATGCAATGCAGAAAGAACCTTGCATTTTGTTTGTGCACACGTGTTGAAGATAATACATCAACTCTGTCAGAAAATACTGAGATTTTTTCTTGGTGATGTTAATGGGTAATATGCTTTATTTTCTCTGTCGTCTTCAGCTGGCCCAGCATCCTAAGGGCAGGTACCCACTGGGTGCGTGGCGTGTGCTGTTCTATTTTGAGTGGTTCAGGAAACATTTTGTCAACTTTCCTGTCCATTGAGGTTAACAGACATGGGTTTTTATGCATTTGTCCGCGTGTGTCACGTTTACAGTCCATTTCCATGGGTGTGCAGTTTTTGGAAATCAACAGAAAACACTGGGGAAAAAAACGCCGAAAAAAAAACAGCAAAAACTGAGTTTGTCTGGTGTTGTCCCGTAGACTATATTAAAGTGCGATTCTACACACATGGGTCAAAATTCGTGCCACGGCATGCGAATAAAGAATGGACCACATCGATTCGGAAGCAAATTATACCAGTTGAACTATTCTCATGATTTCTATTATATGTTGAAATTACATTGTGATAGCAAAACGCACACAAAAAGGAAAACAGATTTCAATGCATGTTAGTGGGACCTAAACCCTTAGTGTGCTTAGATGAAAATGCTATATAGATCTGATTTTGAACATGCGCACTTGTTCTAATGGAGAGTGACAGTAGATTATATTATAACAGTCATTCAGCATTTGTAGGTCAGCCTAAGTAACTATCGTCATTAGGGGGAAAACTAGCTGCTCCATTGGCATTACAATCAATTCAGACATCCCACCCAAGTAGGGGCATCCCGCGGGCGGAGGTTGCCAGTCCTTGCGGCTCTGGTGATTATCACGCACTAACGGAGTTGAAGTGCGATGAGGAACCCGGCAGTGTAGGCCTAGTCCTTGATATTTTTTACATACCACGATGTAGCCGAATCTCAGGTAGGACGTCTAGATTCCTGGAACCTGTTTGACTGTTAAATCTGGCGCCATACCAGGTATCATTTGTTCAGTTGCCTCTACCCAGGAGACACGACTTAGGACTTTGGATGTCTAGGGAAATAGATATAAAATACTGTAATAAAATTACTGTAATAAAATACTGAACCAATTTTCTGGATTATCTGCATGGTATCTGCATGTGGTAGTCTGGAATGCATGTGTGTATGGTCTGCCTGAGTGTGGTGTGTCTGCATACAGGTCTCCATGCCGGTGTGGTTGTCCTGATGGTATAGTTGTCTGTTGCTGCATGTATGTATAGTTTGTATTGTTCGTACTATGTGTGTGTATCTATCTGGATAGAGGTGTATATGGATGCATGTGTTTGTATGTGTGTTAGTCGCATTTACAAGACATGTCAGGTACCATCTGTGTGCTGCCACCTATTGCCCACTCTAGTTATAGCAAATAGGCAATACAAGTTAAAGTTTCTAGCTAAGCTACAGAACCCGGAAGTTCTATGATTAGCAATGCATCCTTCCCATGTTGGTTCCATTCATTCTCATGGTGGGCCACACTTTGTATCTCGCCTTCACTTGTCTGTGATATATTACATATAACAGCTACAGTTTCTTCTGTGTATGACACTGACACTGTGCTATTTTGTATTGTATGTCATGTCACATACTGTAATGTATCGAACTGAAGTAAACCTCTTCTGTTATTATTTAGCTCATGGTGTAGATGCATCACATCGTACAGTACGCATGATTCAACACCCGTACTGTCCCTGGGTAAAAATTGCTATCGAGCCTAAAATGGTTTTTCCCATTAGAACATTATGCCAAGAGGGAATGGCATCAGGGTCGTAACTACCAGGGGCAACAGGGCCAAGGGGGCCCCATCTTCTTATTTTTCCTATGACAGATATGACCTCCTCTAGAAAACAATGTGGATGAAGCCAATGCTAGGAGCGCCATCCCATTTTGCAGGATACTCCTTACATCTGGGGGGGTCTCCCGCAAGACCACCCCAGACTCCAGCGATCCCCGAGGAGGATACTCTAGTCTCTCTCGGTTTAGTTATGCCCCCTATTGATGATCATGCCCTTGGAATGCCTAGGGATGCCCCTAACCCCGCCTCCACAACCTCTAGGACCACTAGCCCCCTCGTCATCACACACCCTTTCCCACCAAACTTGCCCTGAGGCTGATAATGGCAGGGTGGATGTCTGATTTTTAAGGAGGGGCCCAGTGATCTAAAAAAATTTATGCCACTGAATGGACAGCATTCCTGGTATCTAATCTCCTAGACCCCATGCCAGCGGGCTGGACCATAGAAAGTGTGAATGATGTGCAGTACGGGTAGTTTATCATTTATTTCACTTTTTTTGTTAACCACATTAAGGACGGTAAGAGAAGCTTTTACTTTCTATAATTACAAGTTTGATATATAATAATAAGGCTTCTGGATTTATAATGGAGGCGCAGTGAATAATATCCTTAGAAAAATCACTCAGCTGCAATAAATGAGTTACTAGTCTTCATTACTCTGCACCTCCCATTCTTCTTCACAGCCGGCTGTCCCCTTAAAAAGCCAATGAATTCCGAATGTTCGTGTAAGGCTGTGTGCACACCATACATGTCAGTCGCACAGAATTATTGCATGGTGTGGGTGGGGGGCGGGCCGCAACCGAGGTTCATCCGGATTAGACAAAGGGGGATCAGCTGTTTGTAAATCCGGCTCCGGATTGTAGGGGTCACTATAGGACCCGTAGTGTGTACCCACCTGTAGTTATAACATAGGGCCCACAACTGGTAATGGGCTTTTTACAATTTTAAGGCCGCCACAGTGGTATCCTTCCTACTAAATCACTGAATTGTAGTCATGTGGTTTGATGCTATTCAGGCAGCCGACCGGTGAGCCGGAAGCCGTTCTTTTACTTACAGGAAAGAATCCGGGTCTGCTCGCTACCACTGTGTAAACAGCCTTCAGTGATAAGGAGGAAGGCGTAATCCCGTGGCTGCTTAAGGTGTTTTAAACTCATTAAAGGACAGTCAGTGGAAAGTAACAATATGTAAATAGTTTTGTAATACCTTCTTAGTTATTACATATTCCTCTCCATTTGAATAATCAGTTGATTTATTACATTGCGCTTCTCTGCTGTTGACATGAGTGAGCTGACATTAGGTTTTTAGCAATCCTTCTTCCCGGATGCACCAATTCCTGGATATTCCATAACAGTAATTCTGATTGGCTGTTGGCTGGGTCAAAGATGACAGATCTATAACTGAGCACTGAATTCAACCCAGGATCAAGGGCAACCTACGAGTCTCTATTAGGGTCCTGCAAACAGGCATAGGCAGTATTCGGATAGCATTTATTTATACACAGACAAAATGCTAATGGGCAAGTTAAGGTCATACCAGGAAAAATTCTCTCTTTTTTCTGAAGAGCATATGTATTTGAAATGAACCTCCCTTCAACCAGTTGGTGTGCCCTATTGCTTATACACTAAATTTAGTTCATGGCTGTTACGGGGGACAGAATGTCTGTGAAGGGAATGGGAGGGAACAGTTAAAAAAAATACGGTTTTTTTAATGAACACCTTCAGGAGATTCGTTAAAAGTCCTTATCATTAATAATGTTTAATTTTGCCCCAACCAATCAGATGTTAATTTCTAAATGTTATCAATACGATTGATGGTTGGGGCAAATTAGACACCATTTTAAACGATAAGAGGGAAATTTAATATTGAGCTTTCGGTGGTTGTAAAGGGAGTTAACCTCATGCTTCCCGGGGTTATATTGGGTTTGCGTGGGGTTACGCCATTTTTCCGGGGCCTGCGCCATTACTCTTAACAGACCAGTTCCTGATGCAAAAAAAAAGGGTTTGTTTTGTTTCTATTTGTAGAGGGAAACAAAACATGATTTCAATGAGCTGTTACCTCTCGATCCTTACCTGCCTCCTTCTCGCCATGCAGAGACTCACGCTTAATGAGTAATGCATTGCCAGAACTCGGCAGGAGAGGAGTGCGGAGGGAAGTGTTGGATCTCCACCAAGAACAATATTGCTTATATATTTAGAAATAATACGCATCTTTACAGTAATTATCAGAAACAATTGTGTAACCTTGGAGTTCCCGGCCCAGCCTAGTGCCTTTATATGGACGTAAATTCAATGTTACAATATAAGAGGCAGATTTCTCCCCTGGTATAAAGAACTTAAATGTTAGTTACATGGTATCTCCACTTCTTAAAATTTTTTTGCTATTAAGTAATCAAATTGAATTATTTGTGAAGGGGTTTAGGGGGGGGGGGGGGGAGTTTAGAAGATCTCACAAGGGAGCCTCGTGGAAAAGACAAGACAAGCAAATATAGACGTTTCGTTTGGGCCAGGAGGTGATCCGAGGTGGAAACAGTAGTTGCAGAAAGAGCTACTAAACTCGCTCCAGAACATTGACAAAATGGTCTTACCGTATTAATAGGGGGGGATAGAGGAGGAGCAGGGGAAGGTAGTGCAATTGCACCCTTTAACATATGATTAAGCTGGGTACACACCCATTAATGATAAAGCCCCGAAACCATTGGGATCCCAGCAGTATCGGGGCCTTTATCGCTACGTGGTACCTTCGTTTCTGAACAAGCGTGCGCGTGCAGAAGATCTGTGCCCGAACGCTCGTTTCTGGAATGAGCGAATATGCCATTGGCCGCGCTAGATCTCTCATAGGGAGATGAAAAACACACAGTCCCAGCGTTCTCCCTATGATGTTTCATAGGGAGAAAGCCCGCTGGGGGACTGTGGTATGAGATCTTGAAAGATGGCAGCTAGGATCTCGCAGATCCTGTCTGTTCACTTTCAGAAATCTGTAGTGTGTGTACCCAGGCTGTAGACACACATCCTTCAATTTACTCTAGATATTGTGTAGAGGTCTTAGTAGTATAATTGTGTATGGGGAATTGTGGAAAGCTGCCACAAAATGTTTAGCTGGAGTGTGAAACAAACTGCCTCTCCCTTACATTAAAGCTTGCAATGTTAATTTATATTATGTGGATTTATATAGAACCAACATCTTCCGAGCGCTTTTACAATTACATGTAACAGTTTTACATTAGGCCCTGCCCCGAAGAGCTTACAATCTAAGCACATTGATTTGACATACAACCTATCAGACTGTCTTTATGATTGGGGGAAGACGGAGTGCCCTAGGTACACAAACGCAAGCATCGGGAGCAACATTCAAAAACTCTGACGAAGAGTGTCCAAGCAAGGGTAGAATTGAACCAGGACTCAAGCACTGCAAGGCACCCGTGGCTAACCCAAGTTCTATAATAAGGTTAAATATCCCAATGGTTTGAAAGGCTGTAAAAAACTTTGCCAAAATTAACATCATAAATGACCACCAATTTTCAGACTCAGCGTAGATTAAAATCAGAACGGCTAGGGATCAGCACAAATTTCGTGATAGGAATAGAAAAACTCTTTCACTAGTGCTCAAACCTCCAAAATAAGTATGTTCTGTCCTAAGTGCCTGCATTATAAAAAACTATAACAATGGGATTCATTTATCTTAGCGTACACCTGATGCAGGGCAGATCCTTTCGTGCTTTGGCTATAAGAATTTGTGGTGCAATTATACAGGGCTCCATGACTTAAACGCCATCCTCAATAAACTGCAAAAATGTAAAAAAAAAAGCTTGTTTTGTTGTATTAATTGTCTACTGAAAACCTATCATTCTTCCCAATTTATGCTCTGACCACTTTTTGTCGATCTGTCCCCTATTTCTTTAGATTCTTTAGAAACAAATCTTACAGTGCAGCTGTCAGTCAAGTTCCGTATTATCATAAATCTTTGCTGTGTGCAATTTTGCTGTAACTGACATAGAATGACAGTCGGAATGTGGGGATTAAACTGGCAGATTGTGATACTGAGCATGACTGACTTTTCAGAACGTCATGACATCTGAAGGAGGAAGTCAGTAAGGGTTGTGAGAGGAATGCATAGGCCTGAGCAATACAAGGACTGGATTGAAGGCAAGAAGGAACACGAACGCCGTGACTAGTCATGTATATATATTTATAGATTAAGATAATGGCAAAGTCATTTTAGTACTGAGATCAAACTTATAGAGTTGGGGCTTAAAGTGTATTTAAAAAAAAAACATAATAAGGATTTTTAAACAGAACCTGAAATCTATGCTGGAAACCAAGAAGAAAATCTAAGCAACAGAAAAACCTGACATGAGGAAAAGCTGAAAATGGTCCCTTTGTCACATGATAAATGCCTGAAAATCAGCAGCTAAAACTTTATCATGCATGTTCAAGGTGAATCACATATGTTAGGTGTTAATATAAGCCAAGGATCCGTAGGCCACTTGTTTACTGAATATTATATATTCCCCAGCAACCTCGCTGAATGTATGATTTAAACATATTTGTGATACTATAATCGCGCGGCCCTATCAAGAGTGAATTGGTGTTAAAGAAAAAAATGGCAAAAGGGATAATAGAAAAGGGAGTAATCATTTGTTTTAAAAGAGTTCTGCAGCTGCAGGAAGATCCCAACGTGAGCCCTTAGGTGGGGTGGGAATAAGCTGGGATGTCCACAGAAAAGGGAATTTGACATTTCCCGTAGCTCGCACATCAGCACTGAGAGATTTTCTAGACCGTATATGATTTTATTTAATAATTGGCTATTCCTCAATAATTAAAATGAGAGAACCTGTAGTTAGTTTCAGTGTGAAAGCGCCATTATAGGAGTTCAGCTTTTTGCCTTGAATGAATGAATCTTAATTTAGATCAAAAAATAACCTGAACGCTGATTACAACGAGTATGCTCTTGCCTTACGGTACAAGTATTTAAAAGTTATTTTTTTACCAGTAATCAGAGCCTTGGTGTCTGACCCTCCCTAAGTTATGACCCTGACAGCCTTGTACACGATGCTCAGTGTACACCACGCCCCAGCAGAACAGGCAGATATTTAATGGTCATCGGAATGTTTAATCACACGTGTGGCCAATCGGTTGGACATAGTTGTAGCCCTGATCCCAGCGAATCAACAAAACAACACACGCCAGACAGAACGACAAGGGCGTGAGATTATGGCCCGAAATGCCCGTTAGAACCCCATCGAGGCGCCACTCATTCGCCGGGGGTTATGGGTTAGGCAGTGTAGGCAAGTAGGAAAGTGGGCCAGGAAGAGAGAGTCATTTTTTAATCTGTCCCAAAGTGGTAGAAGGGTGAGATGTTTCCTGTATTATTTAATTAGGTTAAAGATTTTCAAAAATAATTCTGTAATCCCATAAAGACTGGATGTGATGATTGGAGATATCCAGGTTAAAAAAACCTAATAAAAAAATATAGGGAGGTCTGCAGGACCAATTGAGAAACATTAGGGCTAGGCCACACTGTCAGCTTTTCTTTGGTTTGCCCTTGCGGTTTTTTCATATGCATTGAAAACGCAGGCAACGCACCGAAAACGTGCGTTTCGGAGGGCGTTGCAATTGCGTCCGGCATTTTAAATCACAATCGCTTGCGTTTTTTTTTTCAATATTTAATGAAAAAATGCATTCCCAAACGCAACGAAATTGCATGCGCTTCGATGGGCGTTGCGTATTGCATGTGGCCCGTGCCCCTACCAAAAAAAACAACCCAGAGCTCAACTGTGTTTTTTCCCCTTCTGTAAACAGACCTTGCTACTGTGATGTTCCCGTCAATCTATGTCTGCCACCTGCTGGTAAAATCACATGTAACAGTGCTTGTGAGAAAACACAGCAGGCTAAAGGTGCCATAATTAGGCCGATTTTATGTACAATCCGACATTTCAGTTGATTGGCCCAAAAAATTTCCATTTTCCCAATGTATTATGCGACAAGAGAGCATAATCGATGGTAATTACGAATGGGAAAGTCATTTTTAAGTCGATGGTTAAAAAAGATCGTTAGTGTTATGTGAAGTTCAGAGTTAATATTTTTAATTAATCACAAAAGGAATGAATGTCGAAAAATAGAATGGTACACTCTACATAACTATTAACATTGTACTTTGTATATCTAAAACTGTCATTCGGTTAACATCGTAATACCCTTGGTAGTGGATGGCCACCTTTACACAGGACATCACCTAAATTGTCTTTGGTAAAAATCCCAATATGCGGGCTTGGTTTTAAAGGAATAATCAGCGCGCGGACACCAGCGCACCGTAAAAGTAAAAGTGTACGGTGGCTCAGTGGTTATCACTGATTCCTTGCAGCGATGACGTCCTGAGTCTTGATTCCACCCTTGGAAATTCTGCAGGGAGTTGTATGATTCTCCCTTGCTGCGTGGGTTTTCTCCGGTTTCCCCACAATAATAAAGTACATACTGCTATGGTGAGAGATTAGTCAAATAATGTTGCTTAGATTGTAAGTCTTCGGGGCAGAGGGCCTGATTGTGAATGTAATTACATGTAATTGTAAAGCGATACGGAAGATGGTGCGCTATACAGATCCACAAAATAATTATAATGTAACCAATGTACTGTAAGCGGTCTAACTACTTTGGTGCGCAGTGCATGGGTAACATGTACAAGTGTTTTTTAAGTGTAGATGTGAGGAGGGACACATTATAAGTGTAATTACGCACCTTTAACAGTCGCAAATGCAGAATAAAAATACGATTGCAGCGTACATGAAGTTGATTATCACCATAAATCCCATTGCGTGCAGTAATACTCCATGCATAGTATTGAACCAACGTTCATAAATCGCTTAAGTCGTCAGTTACGGTTTCAGTCGACATTTGCTGACCGTGGTATCAGAAAGGTTTTCCGATACTGTTGGGTTATGGATACGGCCCCCTGGTTTGTGTAGAGAAAAAGGAGAGGTGTGTATTAAGAAAATTTGTGTGCGAACAGGTTTGATGTCCGGTTGTGAGTCTTTGTTGTGGGATGTATGCTCTGCAGCATGCGCTCGCTGTTTGCCTCTGTAACTAATGTTGTGTTGTTGGATTGTGAGCTTGTAAAGTTTATATCCACATTGTAAATTATTGCAGCTGACATTCAATGCAGTTGTCCTAACTAACACCCCCCAGCAACAACATACACTATATAGTTGACTTCATATACGAATTGGTTATGTAGGCGGAGACGATATGGGTTCTTTTTGTGACTATGTTGGGCAATGTTTGGTAGCCAGTGTTCTGCATTGGGGTATATACCAATTCAAAAATGCCAGGAACATGGTCAGACGTTTTGTATACTACGAGTAATCAACATAAGGACCAATGACAAATAAAGAGTGACATTGTCTGTTTCATTGCCTGTTAAAAAAATTGTTTTTAAAGGAATATTCACTCCTCAAAGTTGAACTATTCCTTAAAGGGTTATCTCCACTTCGTTTTTCACGTTTGGTAATCATTATATTGAAGAACGGGAGGTTAAAGGAGCTGTGCCTTACCTTACGTTCTTCAATGGAACACACAGAGAGACTGGGACAAGCTAAGAAACTTGCTCGCTTCCCGTCGCTCCCGCGTATTCTGACAGTCCCGACGGTACCTTGTCTTCTATGCGCAAAGAGACAAGGTCGTCGGGACCTTCAGACCAGCGCGACGGGAGCGAGGCGTAAGAGGTGGTAAGTCTCTTCCCTTCTGTTTCCTGGACTTCCTGTTTTCTATTGAAGAACGGAAGGTAGGCACAGCTCCTTCCCCCCGTTCTTCAATAGAACTGGATTTCCACAACTTGAAAAAAACGAGTGGAGAGATACACCTTTGTTTATTATTAAGTGAGACGCCAGGATGTTAAGGAGCTGTGTCCTACCTCCCCGCTCTTCAATCAATAGCTAGGATCCGGGCAACATTTCTGTCTAACTATAAGCGTGCATTATGGCCGCATGATTGCACTATAGATGTACAGAACCCAGAAGCAGTTCGGACCTGTCACCTGTAGCACAGTGGGTAGCGCAAAAGGTAAGTTTCTTGAATCTTCTCGTTCCCGGACCCTGAGCATATTGATGAAGAACGGGTTAGGTAAGGCATAACTCCTTAACCTCCTGGGCTTAAGCAATACATTTAGGACTAGTCACCTTGGGAAGTGAACTATACCTTTAAGTGCAAATTTGTACGGTGTGTGAATTTCAAGGATCGCACCTGGTGAAGTGTGCTGGTGAAAGGAAAAGTTTCTTTTCAGTTTCAACTCATTTTAAGGTTAAATAGTAACAATAAAGTAACAGCCGCACCACATCTTCCTTTCCATTACTTCCACCATTACCTAACCAAAGTTCAAATCTCACGGCGATGTAAAGTTATTTTGCAGCATTGATCTCTGACCACGTAATCATAATAGTGTATAAGCCTTTTTATTGCTTTATTTTAGAATTGCTGTTCTGAACCAGCCTTCTCCCCCTCCCCGTCTTATCTGCTTTTCAGGGGCTTTAATATCCACGTTGATTATAATGCATTTTTTATATAATGGGGTGCTTATCTGGAAGTTGATTTACAGGCAGTATGCATAAATGCAGATCTGCACCAGTCAGGACAGCTCATCCAGCCACGAACAAGCTTGTACACACACACACACACACACACACACACGTGTTTCTTTATTACATATTTTTTACAAATAGTGTAAAGAATCAATGGTTGCAATTTAGCATTCTTATTAGTTTGTCTATAAGGCTGGGTACACAGGAGGAAACTATTTGCCCAGACCAAGAGTTTTAATACAAGCGAGCGCTCGCGGGGACCAATGTTGTTCATCGGGGCAGCATCCATAAATCGTGAACCGATCTGCCCATGTGTACCCAGCCTTAGAACCTCAAAATACACCCTTCACTCGTTTCTGGTTATCGTTGACACCCTTCACTCCGGTTTTCTGGTTTCGTTACACCTTCACTCTGGTTTCTGGTCATTGTTACAACCCCTTCACTCCGTGTTTCTGGTTCATCGTTACAACCCTTCACTCGGTTTCTGATATCGTTACCAAACACCCTTCACTCCGGTTTTCTGGTCATTGTTACAACTTCACTCTCACTCCGGTTTTGGTTGTGTACACCTTCACTCTGGTTTTCTGGTCATTGTTACACCCTTTCCCCCACTCTGGTTTTGATCATCGTTACACCCTTCACTCCTGTTTCTGTCATGTTACACTCTTCACTCCGGTGTCTGTTCATTGTACACTCTTCACTCCGGTTTCTGGTCATTGTTACACCCTTCATTCCGGTTTTCTGGTCATTGTTACACCACTTCACTCCGGTTTCTGGTCATTGTTACACCTTCACTCCGGTTTCTGTCATGTTTACACTCTTCACTCCGGTTTCTGGTCATCGTTACACTCTTCACTCCGTTCTGGTCATCGTTACACTCGTCACTCGTTTCTATGGTATCGTTACACTCTTACCCGGTTTTGGTACGTACAGGCATTCTATGGAGTTTTTGTCCTGAGGCAAATTTGTAGCCGCCTTTGACCGTACTGCGGCGCGCCGCCAAATATAATGGCGTGTTTATGTCAGTGGGCGTGGCTAACATTTTAAGATTTTGAGCTTCATAAGGAGGAGGCACTGAATCCAGGCACCCCCCCATGATAAGATGGTGACCCCCCCAGGGAGGAGGTTCAGCAGGCCACTGACTGAGTTCAGCCACCCCCCCATGATATGACCCAGTCCCAGCCCAGGGAGGAGGTTACAGTACAGGCCACTGATCTTATCTAATCTACCAGGCCAGCCCCCCCCCCCAAGGTCATGATGAGGCTGAGACTGAGGCCACTGATTCAATCCAGCCAGCCAGCCCCCCCCCCCCCCAGCTTGGGACCTGGCAGGCTGTAAAGACACTAGTTATTTAGTTTTTTTTTTTTAAAGATTAATAAAGACCACTGACTACAGTTACTTTAAGGCAGAGGCAGCAGGCACCACCGGCAGGCAGCGTGGATGGACCTGTCAGGTGGACCGGACGGTCGGTCTCTCTGCAGCTCACCTTGCAAGTCTGCAACTGCTCCTCACCGCTCCTCCCAGGACCCCAGCTTCACTACGGTTTCTGGTCATTGTTACACTCTTCATTTCGGTTTCTGGTCAGCGTTACACTCTTCATCCGTTTCTGGTCAGCGTTATCCACACTTCACTCCGGTTTCTGGTCAGCGTTAAACATCTCTCACTCCGGTTTCTGGTCAGCTTTACAACTCTTTCGACTACCGGTTCTGGTCACATTACACTCTTCACTCCGGTTTCTGGTCATTGTTTCACTCTTCAACTCGTTTTGGTATGTTACCTCTCACTCTGGTTTCGATCATCGTTACACTCTTCACTCCGGTTTCTGGTCATCATTACACTCTTCATCGGTTTCTGATCATTGTTACACTCTTAACAGTCCAGTTGATCTAACTGAATACAACAGATATACAGGGAGATGCAAATCCTGTGCTAACGGGAAAATAAAGTGCAAAATACACTAACTTATATCTTATGGTTATGTCTGCCTGCTCTATGCCACATCTTTTTTTAATTTTGCACCGCAAGCAAAAATAAATTTGCACCATTTTCGCAATGTATTAACGGTCGCACAAAGTGGTTAAAGGTATGTCCACCCTAAAAATTTTTTTTAATATAAGATTTCCCCCTGCAGCCCCAGCCCCAACCGCTATATTTATATGTTTAGAAAGCTCCCAAAACTCTACTTACCTCCCCTCTTTTCCTCCCGCGCTTGCGGCTGCTGTTTGCGAGAAAATGCAAGCAGAGGGGCGGACCGGCAGTCGCGTCTGGTGATTTGCTGAGCGCAGCCAATAATGGACCGCGGCTGCCGGAGCTCATTTGGTGGAGGAAGAGGAGAGGTAAGTAAAGTTGGGGAGTTTCTTAAACATATAATATAGCGGTTGGGGCTGGGGGGACAGGGGCAATACTATAATTAAGGGTTTCAACTGTGGGGAGGGGAATCTGCGAGGGAGGGGGAGGAGGGGGAGAAGGCTGCTAACGCATGCCAAACTTCTCCCGAGGCCAGGTAGGAGCAGGAGTCCTATGGACCTGCTAGCCTCCTGGTGGGCAGTTTTTGGACTTTGGGGGGGACTACAGGAGAACCATATAGAGCTGGTGATGTGAGGTAAGGATTACACTACACTACATGATGGGGCCAGTAGTTGGGGGGATTATAGTTGTGGGGGGGGACTCCCCAAACTTTACTTACCTCTCCTCTTTCCTCCACCAAAATGAGCTCCCGGCAGCCGCGTCCATGATTGGCTGCCGCTCAGCCAATCACAGACGCGACTGCCGGTCCCGCCCCTCTGCTTGCATTTTCTCGCAAACAGAGGGCCGGCAGCGCGGCGGAGGAAAGAGGGGAGGTAAGTAGAGTTTGGGGAGCTTTCTAAACATATAAATATAGCGGTTGGGGATGGGCTGGCAGGGGGAATCTTATATTAAAAAATTATTTTTAGGGTGGACCCTTTAACCACTTTGTGCGACCGTTAATACATTGTGAAAATGGTGCAAAATTTATTTTTGCTTGCGCTGTGCAAAATTAAAAACCTTTTCGCAATGTATTAACGTCGCACAAACGTGGTTAACAGGGTATTGAATCCACCACCTTAAAATTTTTTTTTATATAAGATTCCCCCCTGCAGCCCCCAGCCCCAACCGCTCATATTTATAGTTAGAAAGACTCCCAAAACTCTACTTACCTCCCCTCTTTTCCTCGCCCGCGCTTGCCGGCCCTGCTGTTTGCGTAGAAAAATGCAGCAGTAGGGGCGGTACGCGGCAGTCCGCGTCTGGTGACTTGCTGAGCGGCACCAATAATGGACCGCGGCTGACCGGTATCTCATTGGTGGGGAAAAGGAGAGAGTAAGTAAAGTTGGGAGTTTTCTAAACATATAATTACGGTTGGGGCTGGGGGGACAGGGCAATACATAGATTAAGGGTTCAAACTTGTGGGGAGGGTAATCTGAGAGGGAGGGGAGGGGGGGGAGAAGGCTGCCTAGAACGCATGCCCAAAACTTATCCCCCGAGGCCAGGTAGAGGGCGAGTCCTATGACTCTGCTAGCCTCCTGTGGGCAGTTTTTGGACTTTGGGGGGGACTACAGGAAACCATTAGAGCTGTGATGTGAGGTAAGGAATCACTACACTACATGATGGGGCCGTATTTGGGGGATTATAGTTTTGGGGGTGGGACATGCCTTTATTACTTGCGGGAAAAAGTTGCTGGTAGGTTTGCGAATGTGAATTATTGCATCTCTCCCCCATAGAGTTTGCAAATGTTAAATGACAAATTAAAATAAGGAGGGCTAAATAAAGTTTCTGGGATGTCTCTTACTTTTAGATTTTGTCTACGAAATCTGTTTTCCAATCTGTTATTTAAATTGTAGACAGTAACTTTCTTGTAGGAATTATGGGGTCAGCCTAGTTCATTATATGATCTAGAAAATTCTTCATATTTGGTTTCTCTTTGAGCTTTATTTCCCCCCTATATCCATAATGTCTTTTTAATAATCTCCAATAAAGTAGATATATCAATCATGAGTTTCTTGATTTTGAGAGAATATAGAGATGTCCGAACTTTCGAAAGTTCGGTCCGTTTGCACACTTTTGTACTATATGGTACTAGATCACTTTTATGAGTTACACACTAAAAAACAACATAGCACAGGGCTGCAAAGGGAAGATAATGAAGGGAATCTGATCTTGGCACAGCTCTTTGCAATGCATTTCCTCTAAAGTGCACACATTGTAACAATGTGCGGAGGAAATGAAAGTTGTCACATTGGATAACGAGGATATGGTACGGAATCAATTAGACAAGTTTAATATCAAAGCGCCAGGACCAGATGGATTGCATCCTAGGATTTTAAAAGAGCTTAGTTCAGTTCTAGCAAGACCACTGTGTCTCATCTTTTCAGATTCGCTTTTGTCTGGGGATGTGCCGCTGGATTGGAAAAAAGCCAATGTAATACCATATTCAAAAAAGTAGTCGTTCACAGCCTGGTAACTATAACCTGTAAAGCCTAACATCAGTTGGTAGGAAGGTGATGGAACTTTGTTAAGGGATCATATCCTTGACTTTGTCTCCAGAGATCTTATTAGTAGTAGTACAGCCATGGATTTATGAGAAATAATCATGCAGACAACTTTATTGGTTTTTATGAAGAATGAGTGAAGTTAGATTCAGGCACAGCTGTGGATTTGGTATATTTGGATTTTGCAAAAGCCTTTGCATACTGTGCCACATAGGCGACTAATGTATAAACCGAGTGACGTTGGCCTTGAAGAAAACATTTGTTCATAGGATAGAGAACTGGTTATTGGACAGCAAACATGAGTGTGGTTAATGGAGCTACATCTATGTGGTGCTAGTTCAAGCGGTTCCTCAGGGTTCTGTCTCTGGGGCCCTTCTGTTTAATCTGTTTATAAATGACTTAGAAGGGGGCATTGAGACAAGGTCTCTGTTTTCTTGATGACACTAAATTATCGCAGGCTTTGGAAACTTCCAATGATGTCAAGTGCTGCAACAGACCTAATAGATTATCAAAATGGGCAGCAGAATGGCAGATGAGATATCAATGTTGATAAATGAAGGTGATGCATTGGGATTTATCATCCCTGTGCCACCTACACCATAAATAACTCTGTTTAAGTGTCTGAAATGGAAAAAGATTTGGGGTCTTGGGTATAACAGACTTAGTTGTAAGCAAAATGCCAGGTAGCAACAGCTAGAGCTGAAATATATTGTCCTTGTATAACAGAGGGAATGGAATCACAGAGAGAAAAATTATTCTCCCTCTTTAACAGGCACTGGTAAGGCCCACATTTGGGACATATGCGTGCAGTTTTTGGAATCCCATATGACAAAAGGGACCATCTTGTGAAATTGAGGGCCAGTTCAGAGAAGGGCAACTAATTAAATGGGAATGGAGGGGCTTGAATATGCAGGTCATAAGATAGACAAGTTAGGGCGTTTACATTGGGGAGAAGCGCGTTTTGCGTGGGGACTGATAAACCTTATACAAATATACTTAATGGCCCATACAGTGAACTCTCTGGTGCAATTGTCTCACGTAATAGGTCATAATCAAGGACTCCGTGACATCCTTTTAGGTTGGAAGAAAGATTTCCATCTTAGGGTAGAAAGTTTCTTTTACAGTGGAACGGTGAAACGTGGAACTGTCTTCAGCAGATGTGTATGCAAGTTCATTAGACTACTTTTAAAAAAGGCCTGGGATAGTGTTCTACAACTGGAAAATATAGAATTACCTGGTATTAATGCTATAGCCCTGGTTGATCCAGGGATACTGTTCCGATTGGCCGTTTGGAGTCAGGAAGGAATTTTTCTTCCCCCCCCTTTTTTTAGCCTGGGTTTTTGCCTTCCTCTGATCAACTGTTAGATAGGTTAAAAAACAAAAAAAAAAAAAAAAGGGATAGTGTTGGACTTGCATGGAGGCGGATTGTCTTTATTCACCCTTAACTTCTACTATTTCTATGTTACTATGTCAATCTGAAATGAAATAATTCTAACACACTGACACTAGAATGAGAGTTAGAATGGTATCTGAAATCCATGTGGAGAGACTCCTTTTTATTAGGGACAAGGCTGCAAAAGTGATAAAACCTACTATTTACAAAGGACAGGAAGAAACAAACAAACCAAACAAACAAGGAAATGAAACTTTACAGTTGAAAAAGACATAAGGTAAGTGAAAAATAGAGTGTACATGTCCAGTTGCCTGGTCAGTTTCATGTGCTTTTAACCTTTGAATGATTTGAAGTGAACAGTTGAAAAGTGTCCATGGATTCCTGGATAATATAACAGTACACTTCCCCTGTGTGTTCTACAGTTCCCTACATTTAAATCTTGAAAATTGTAGGAGGAGACACGGAATACTGATTATCTAATATTAGCTTCCTTTCACCTCTATTGGTTCGTTTTCAAATTTCAATTATAGAATGAAACTCCTGGTTTTGAATTTCTCTAGTGGGCCTCAACTTCTGACATCAGTTGGTACAACCCATCTCTAAATGGGTTTGTGTAGTGTGGGTCACCATACTCACCTCAAACAACTTTACATTATCGGAAATTACATTTGAGAGAAGTAAAATGGTGGTATTCCACATATTTATCTGTGCTTTGTGCTTGTCATTAAATTATTATGTTTAGTGAGTGCTATTAATAACCCCCCACCCTCCCTTACTCCTGCCTTCTTGTAATGTCTGTGACACTTATAGTTCTGCCCAGCCTCACCATGGACACTGCTCTGGTTATACATATTCGCTTCCTCTTCTTCTTTTTCTCTACTGATACTCTTAAATGTTGCAGAAAGTGTGCTGCAGGCAGCAAAAATCCTAGTAAGAGGTCAGGGATAGGGAACATATTATAATTTCTTCTTTCGCTTTTGGAATGACAGGTCTTTCCCTGTTTTTAAATCCGAAAAAAGTTTTTTTTTAGAATAAAGATCCCACGTTGCAGTTCTTTATTATTATACTGTGTGGCCAATTAAAATTTATTAGTAACAACATGGCTGCAAACATTAAAAGTCGTCTTTTATTATTAAATTTCAAAAAGTAAATAGTTAAAAAAGAAAAATAACACAAGCCTTTATGAGAAGAACAGTTCACATTTATTTCATTGTTAACACTCTCTAAGCATGCTCTTTAACGGTTGTTCACATATGAAAAAGTAGTGGTTACAAGATAGCAAAACCACAGAGAGGAATGGGCACTTAGAGATACACTTTCAAACTCCTGCTCTCTCTTTACAGAAATGCAGTGTTGATGGATTGAATGGAAAAGTATTGTAAATAAATAATGTTTAATAAAAAGTCTCCTGAAAAATATCCCCCAACATCCTGGTCTATCTGAATGAGTTTGATGACCCCAATGATTGGAAATAATTATTTTACAAAAAGATTAGTAGGCAGGGTATTTGCTGAGTTTATTATATTTCCATTTATTTCCCAACAGGACCTCCAGAATATCTCAATACGTATTGATTTTATTCCAAGAGAGAACTGATTAAGCAGCAAATTTCTTTTTAAAAGCCAACTTATTGGGTGTTAGGTAAATCTGCAAGTCAGTTTTTTTACAATGTATCCTCCTTATATGGTATCTTGATGACCCATATAACATAATGTCCCATATATTTTGCGGTACTTTTGTCCCATTGAAAATGTTTTGAAAGTATTGTCACCTGGACACACAATGTGTCCCTTGTTTTTCACCCTTGAAAAATGAGGTAGATTTATATTCACAAAATTCTGCATATTTTTCAGGCGAAAATACAGTGACAAAACGTGCTTCCCCCAGACTGAGCACATATACTGTGTGTACACATGATCTTGGCCCGCATTCCCTTCAATCGCCGCGATAAATCAGAGTTGTAGTCTCTCTGATGGGAATTACTGCAGCTCTGCCATTATTGTATGGAAAACCAGTCGGTTGCATCAAAATGTTGGCCAACATTTCAACCTGATTGAATACAATATTGTCTGTGATGGTCGATTGGGTCAGTAAAATTTGGCTATACTTTATCTTTTAACAGTAATATCAAATTTAAACATAGGTAGTAGAATATTAATCACCTGGCTAGGAGTAACAAGAGTTACAGGAACCCTAATATTTGCATCATAAATATAGAGAATTCTCAGTGCTGCACCAGCAAGAATTTTAGGCACATTCAAATGGATTCTGAGTAGCCAACAAAGTTGTTAGTTGTTGGCACAGCTTTTGCAATGCATTTCTGTACTGTAGTTTAAAGGACAACTGTATTGTCAAGCTCAGCCCCCACGTCTGGAATCTATCCAATGAGAAGAAGTGCTTATTGCAAACACAACTCTCATTTGTAAGGGCCCTGGGACAAAAGGGGGGTGGAGCAACAACTGTACAGTTGTCCTTTAATTTAAAATCTCATTAGCTTATGCATGGAAATTTAAGTCTTTGCATCTTGGTAAACTGCAAACTTCCTTTAATAACCAAACCATTACGAGTCCTGGCCTGTCTGGTTGACATGTGCTGATTTACAAAATGTTGGCTTAATTTATTCACAGCTTATCATTCTCACCGGTTATAATAGAAATGAGAAAATTCTTAAACCCACAATACGAGTAATTTGTTAAAATTAATTTATCACAAGTGTTTTGCTTCTCCAAACAAATTAAATAACTATTTTGTGGCATGTTTCATCATATACATCATATATAACGTCTTCTCCGGGGGTATTGCATAGTTTAGTAATGTCTAATAAATCTGACATGTTTCTAAAGGAGAACACCTGCCTGTCTGAAATGCTGGAAACTATAATGAATGAAGTTTTAAAGAGAAATTCACTTACCTAAACCAGGCTCCACCGTTGGAAAGTAAACAGGACAGACCTAAACTGCCCTGTCTCACCCCTGGGTTTACTTTTTAACTCTAGATTTACCCACCTAAGTTTCCTTCGGTGTTCTGATCCTGGAGTCCATTGGCGACCAACGAGGAGACACACCGCTGAAAGAAGAGTGTCTCCTTACTGGCCGATCGTGATGCTGGTGTGGGGCGAGCAACAAGGAAATTTAGGTGAGTAAATCTAAATTAGAAAGTAAACCCATGAAATGAGGACAGTTTGGTTTAAGTCCTCATCCTGGGTACTAGAGAGAGCATGGATTGCAGCAGTGGGGTCTAGATGAATTAATTTGTCCTTAAGGGCATCTTTACTCCCTTACAACATTTTTTATTGTTGTAAGGGGAGTGTTTAGGACCTTGGGTTCACAGTATTTAAGACGTCCAGGGAGTAGATATGAAATTGCTTTTTTTTGTAGGGGTGAATATGTATCTTGTAAATCCCAATATGAAACCATATATCAGTGATACGGCTCTTTTGCCAACAAATTACATCTGGGGACTTTGCTGTAAAGGCTACCTATTGCCATGGCTGCAAACCCCACAGTAACTGATATAATATCAGGCTAGTTTTGTGCACAAATTGTTATTAGGCTTGTAAAAACAACCATTACCCGTGCTCTTGCCTACACCGCACCCCCCTATGCAGTAACTAATATAAATTGATTTTACATCATGGGAGAGCGATAAGCGAAGGAGCATTGGGGAGCGCCATCCCCATAATATAGATACTATCAATACTGTCTTACTGTAAATTCCCTTCTTATGTATCCTGTGCATTGTTACATTTTAATTACTAAAACCCCCCAATTTATCAATAAAGAAAACCCACCCACCCCTTCGAAACAAAACAACAGCAATAAAAATGACATTTTCCAAAACACATATATATATATAAACAATATAAAACAATAAAAATAGACACAAATAAATGTTATAGTACAGATGTAAGCAAACGTATTCAAAAAAGCGAAGCAAACTGCATGGCATAGGCAAAAGCACACATCCTGTGTTCTACCCCAAAGGTGGAGAAACGTTCTGAAATAAGTGGAGACAATGTGAGCTTGCACATATCATTGCCCCATTTATCCCATTTAAAATCCCACAATCCAAAACCAGGAATATCTATACAATGCTAACTAATAATTCAACTCAAAAGATTCCCCATTTAACTAAACTGTTTTTGAAAGATAAATTATTGTGGTTCAAGGGGAATTGTGGGAATTACCTTAATTAATACTCATTTGGTTTAATAAAGGTTAATTCTGGATTTTAGGTTAATTAAACCCAAATCGGAATGTTACCAACTAGAACACATATCCCAACATTGCCCCTGTTGCATCGTTTTTAACAACCATGTCAACCATTATTTAGCCAACCAGGACCAGCTGTTTTAACTCCCTTACCTTACATTGTTAAGTCTTACCTCCTGTTCTTTAAGTCTTAACTCTCGTTCTTTAATTAATCAAAATAAACAGAAGCAGCGCTTCCATGCAGTCGGAACGTCGGAGGATGCAACTCATGAGTTTAAACAACTTCCTGTGTGCTCCTGTTTGATTATTGAAGACGTGGGGTAAGACTTACAGGTTAATTTATAAAAGTTCTTATCATTAAAAGGTGCTAAATTTGCCCCAACCAATCAGATGTTAGCTTTCAAAGAGTAAATAAGATCTGATTGGTTGGGGCAAATTAGCACCATTTTAAACGATAAGAACTTTTATTGAATCTCCCTGTTAGTGCCTTTACCTCCTGTTCTCAATTAATGTGAAGAAGTCATTCAGTGGAACGTACTTTTAGTAAAAAATCTATTTAACTTTAAAGGAACACACTGAGTTGTAGTTTTTTAAATACAGTAAATCCTTATCTATTATTCACAGGGAGGTGAGAAAGCTTTTACAACCTCCCTGTGAATAATAGAATGCCCTGGAACAGTGATACACTTACCTTAATGGCCTCCACTAACAAGCATGCTGTCCAAATCACGCACCTACCTTTTGTATTGGTACAATGGTCGGGACAACGCATCTGACAGCTGAGAAGGATCTGAGTGAAGCGCCAGTAAGGTGCCTTGCCGTGCTCCCGGGCGTTCTTGTATTACAAGGGATTTGGGAATAAACATTCTCACCTCCCTGTGAATAATAGAATATTTTTGTACATTACATAAGTATATGAAATTGTTTAGCGTCCGTTTAATAAGAAAAAATTATTCTAAATAAAGGCATTGACAAATTTTGAACCTGCATCAACTTTAATCCTTAGTGGTTTAAGGACAATTGTAGTCTGTTGTACCCGGGTGGAGACCTAAATAGCGAAGAACTAACTTCTGGGGACTTACTAACTCCTGCAATACTTACTAACGTCTCCTTCAATTCTCCACTTCCTCCTCCTCTCACTGTGCAGCCAGTGAAGACACAGCTCCTGCAAGGTGGTGGAAAGAGGTTGTCGAAGGAACGTTGAGTAAGTATTGCAGAGTTAGGAAAATTACCCAGAGTTGAGGACTTTAGGTCCTATCCTGGGTACAATGCAGCTATGGATCGGAGACAGGCAATTGTCCTTTAAACTATATTAGGCCTCAAACATAAATATCTAGAAATTCCATGTTTTAATTCTCATTTCTACCAAACATCGCCAAGACAAGAAAAAGGATTATCTTAATATCTTGAATTTTTTTAACTTTGAGTATAAAATGGAACTTCCAGTTTTGCTAAATACTTGCACATGTGTCATTCCATATTTGGTAAGGGTTAGTGACCTTTTACCAGAGTATAGTGTGGCAGGACATATACATATACCGCTGTACCCAGGGCATTTTTAGCACTGATAAGAGCATCACAATGGCAACAGTTGGGGTGCTTGTTAGTGGGTGCAGAATATAAAATGTAATAACATAGAGAAGATCTAACATTCTAATTACATTGGATATTATCCATGTGAAATACAGAATGTGCTGTTGCTATAACCATTCAGTTTTTAGTAAATAGGCTCTACACGCTGCAGTGCTGGCAAAAAAGATAAAATATGCTGAGAATATTGTCAGGGGTTGGTAAATTGGAATCTTACAGGGGACAGTAAAGTGGAATATATTGTGTTTAGCTTTGAGATTTCATTACATTTTAAAGAACAGAGAAATGACAATACAACATCGGAAAGGAAACATATATAAGACCTTGTGGTTTTCCTGCGGGAGAGAGAATTCCGTAAGTGTGCACAAATTGTGTGTTTTCATACGGGAACAAAATATATTGTAATTTGGTTTTTATTTCAATCCTTTGTAGTAAAAATCATAAAGCCAAGCTGAAGTTTCATACACAAGCGGGAGATGAAAATAGCATTGCGCAGTGTAACTGAGCATATGTTGTTGTTTGGACGGCGATGTTGAGCACAACACACATGCAATTACCTTAAAACCACACTGGACAATTGCATTATAACCATTGGTAGTAGTAATACTAGAAGTAGTAAAAAAAGAAATGCAAGAAAAAGTTTCCATTCAGATGCTTAAAAATCAGAATTGGGATTCAAAATGTAATTAATGAAATTGTCTTTATTGCCATGAACTTTTATTCACTAGGGACACAGTGAAACCCCCTTACACAAGAACTATAGTGTTTTTAAGCAAATGATAAAATAATTAAGAACAAAAGTGAAAAAAACTTCTGACTAGTCCAACAGCAGCTCTGAGCATGTCATCCTTTGTTAAAGTTCTCTTTCTCTGTGTGTTCAGTATAATACCAGTTTTCCTACTCTCCCAAAACTATTACTTTCAGAGTGGTAGCAGAAGGATTACTCTCGCTGCCTGGTTAGATCCTCTGAAACTTCCCAATTCATTTGTATAGGCCATGGATGCAAATGTTTAAATGTAAACGGGGTTGGATGAATCTTCTACTCTGCCACTCTGCAAGGAAATGGCTTTGGAAAGTAGGAATACTGACTCCTACCATCAAGGGCAAAACCTTTTATGCCCTAAAAGCCTTGAAACAAACCTAGATAATGGAGATAATTGAATCTGCCAAAGATAGATAGAAATTCTATAGGAACATTGAGAATGTATGGCCAGGTAAGTTATCATTCTAAACATCCCTCAAACTGGTGCACAAGACAAGTATAGGCGACACTTTTTTTAATCTTATGAAGCACCCTTCTATTTCCAGTCCTATTTTCTTAAAGTTCATATGTGATTTTATTCATATTCATGATTATTTTTGTGAAATCACATATATTTGTATTTTATTTATTTATTTAAAAAACGGTGTCCTTCCTGTAATTCAAATTTTTTGTATGTTAGTTTGTTTTGTTTCAGTAAGCGATCATTTTTTAATGCTACCACCCCCTCCTAAAATTTTATTTTCCTTAGCTATTTTGGTCAATACTATTACACGCTGTGAAAATATTTTTATATACGCAGAATCTGAGTTTAAATGGCATCTGTCATATGTTTATAGACAGACAAACAAGGTTAGACTGTCCCTGAAAGTGTCCCACTGATTAAAGATTTTTTGTTAAGTTTATTTTTTTTGGGTTAGGGTTATTTAGCTTATTTTCTTTAATTTAGAAAAAAATCTACTAATTAATATTTCTTGTATCCAATTATTTTATTTAGTATATTCATTAGATATTTAAAATTAATATTTTTGCTGATTTTATAATTTGGTAAACTGCAACATCCTACATTTACATTACAAGCTATAAAATAAAAATAAAAAAATTTTACTTTTTTTCATGAAATTTCAACACAACAACCAGCAGAAACTTTGGGAAAACCTTGTCATCCATCTCAAAGCCACAACACAACAAATCCAAAATAATCAGCACGGTTAACTCCAACATCTTTCATCCAAAATATTTTTGTATACAATAAAAAAAAACAACAACTTTAAAACACATACAATTAATTTGAGGTAGTTTTTTTGTTTCTGTCAATCCTATTGAATAACTTATCACACCTCCCAACAAAAATAAATCTAAACCAAGTGAAGAAAAATACAAATTTTGTATCAAAAAAAGGCACACTGTCCATTTAACCTATATCGCAGAAATCTCTCCTGCTAAAGACATTGTAAAAAACAAAAAACAAACAAACAAAAAAAATCTAATGTCTGTAAACAAGCAATGCAATGCAGAAACCTGCATTTTTTTTGTGCACCCGTGTTGAAGATAATACATTCAACTCTGTCAGGAATAAATATAGAGAGAAAGTTAATTTTTTTGTTCCCTTAATGGGTCAATACTGTCTTTATTTCTCTCTCTTCTTCAGCTGGCCCAAGCTGGCCCACTCTTCATGCTACTCCTTGGTCACATTAGTTTTACATGAATGAAGAAAGGCTTTAAACAGCAGTGGGCAATTGTTCTAGAGGTACAGTCACATCTTCCCGCAATAAACAAACTTATTTTAAATGACATCACTAACATTTGAAGGGGCGTTAACAGAATAAAATGAAGAAAAGTAATTAGAGAATGACTTTCACTAATTAGTAATGTATGTAGTGTTAACCTTTTATATTCTATAACTTAAATGTTAAGTTAATTAGCAAACTGTAAAAGATTGATTTTGTTGATATTAAAAAGTACGTACTCATTACTATCATCCATCATCTCAGATCGAATTGGTGTAATTGTTAGGACTAGAGTTGGTGTACAGACGCCTTTAGGCATAACATTATAATAACACAACCCTTTTTAAATTTATACTGTAATTTTACTTTTCATTTTTGTAAAATCTCTTCTCCACCAATCTGATAGATGGTTCTTTAGTGATATACATACCAGCGATGTAGGCGAATCTCAGGGAGGCACATCATTAGTTCAGGGAACCTGTTTGGCTGTGTTGGATACCTATACTCTGTAAAATCCTGCACACTACCAGTAACCGTTTGTTCAGTTGCTCCACCTGGGAGACACACTTAGGTCCTTGGATGTCTAGGAATAGAAATAATTAGATACGTAACTTTTTGATGGATTTTGTAAAAAAAAGTCTTCTTCTACTTCTTGGGTGATGTCCTAAACAATTACCCCATGAATGCTAGAGAAGAGAGATTTCAAACACTAACAGGGAGATGTAATAAAAAGTAATAAAATTATCTAAAAATGGTGGCTAATTTTACACTAATAGATCAAATGATATTTATCATTTGAAAGCTAACACCTGATTCTTTGGGGCAAAATTAGCCCTATTTTTAACAATAAGAACTTTTATTACATCTTCTGCTAAATATTTTTAAGGACAGGTTTAGTTTGGACAACCCTGATATTAACGATCACCTGCAAGCTCTATGTATCTTTGGGTCATCCCTTAATCCATTTTATTTATCTGTGTAGGCTGATCTAATACAGACTACCCTGTCTCCATCATCAAAAAGTTCTTTATAATAGACTTTGCATGAGTAAAAGGGTCTCTCTGCTTTAAAAATCACTGGTACCTTTAGACAGAGCTAGAGACTAAGGCTTCAACACTTTTTTCAGGTTATAAAAAAAGCTTTAGATCCTGAGAAATTTTGTTTGAAATTACAGCATTTACTGTGTATGGTAAAAATAACTACAATTGTAAAGTATAAAAATTGAAGTTGATCTTTCTGCAAAGTGAAATCTTTGAGTAAACTGTAAACTGCAGAGACAAGCAAGCCCTACGTAAGCGTGCAGCCATTTTTAGATATTGGATAGAATCTATATCTAGTAAGTGAGCATAAGGGATAGCACTGAATCTTACCTGGTTTAGGAGTTAATGGCTTTCATGCAACCATACTCTCACTGCTAACTTTGAGTTGGCTGAATTTTCGGAACAAATATATTAGCCGCTCCATGACTTCCTACCATCCTCGCTAAACCTGCAGAAACATGAACACATTTGTTCTGTAGCTGTTTTTACCCACATGATGGTTTAAATAAATTTTCTTTTCATTCTAAGATCTACATAATAAGCGTCCCCTTTACTAGGAGTATACAAGAGTTACATTTAAACCAATAATGTATTACTTGACAACTTATTAAAGGGCATGTCCACCCTTATAACAAAGAACTGGTGACTTGTCAGATTCTGCCTGCAACCCCTACTATTTTTATCAGTCTAACGCATGCTTTTGTACCAGATATTTAATGACAGATACTTTCTGGCCAAAGTATCCGCCTCACTCAATGAACTTTTTTATAAGCTTGAGCATGTACAAGGAGGCAGGGGAATCAGCAGTCAATCATTGGTTGTGATGTGAGCAGTCAGTCTTGAATGACTGCATGAAGAGAGGAGCCAGCCTTCTCTGCCAGAATAGTTGCAATAATTATCCTTTAGAGATGGCTGAACTTCCTGGAGTTCGGTTCATTTCCAAACTTTTGGACTACAGTAAAAGTTCGGAAACTAACCCATTAAAATTCAATGGAGGAAATCGTTTGAAAAGTTTGATTAAATACAAATACAATATCAATGGTAACTTACTTTCTATATTGGAACCCTGGGAAATGGTCTGAGGAACACAAATATATCGCCAAAAACGCATTTAAACAAACATTTCTTTCCCCCAGCGGGCATCAATTGCCGGTTTTCCGTATGCTACATTCGAGTGTTTATGGCCAATTCGAGGGTTACCGAACGCTACATTCAAGGTTACCGAAAATCGAACAATACATTTGAGGGTTATCGAAAATTGTACATTACTAAGGGTTACCGAATTCGAATGCTACATTCGAGGGTTACCGAAAAATCGAACATTACATTTGAGTGTTACTGAAATCGACCGATACATTCAGGGTTACCAAAATTCGAACAATACATTCGAGGTTACCGAAAATCGAACATTACATTGAGTGTTACTGAAATCGACCAATACATTCAAGGGTTACCAAAAATCAACAATACATTTGAGGGTTTACCGAAAATTGAACATTACATTTGAGTGTTACTGAAATCAAACCAATACATTCGAGGGTTACCGAACGATATATTCAGGGTTATCGAAAATCGAACATTACATTTGAGTGTTACTGAAATCGACCGATATATTCAAGGGTTACCGAAAATCGAAACATACATTTGAGGGTTACCGAAAATTACATTTGAGTATTACTGAATCAACCAATACATTCGAGGGTTACCGAACGATTATTCGAGGGTTACCGAAAATCAAACAATACATTTGAGGGTTATTGAAAATCGAACATTACATTCAAGGGTTAACGAATTCAAATGCTACATTCGAGGGTTACCGAAAATCGACATTACATTCAAGGTTACCTTCAAATGCTACATTCGAGGGTTACCGAAAATCGAACATTACATTTGAGGGTTACCGCATTCAACATTACATTGAGTTACCGAAAATCAAACATTACATTTGAGTATTCTGAAATCAACCAATACATTCGAGGGTTACCGAACGATATATTTGAGGGTTACCGAAAATCAAACTACATTTGAGGGTTATCGAAATCAAACATTACTTCAAGGGTTACCGAATTCGAATGCTCACATTCGAGGTTTACCGAAAATCAAACGTTACATTTGAGTGTTACTGAAATCAACCGATACATTTGAGGGTTACTGAAATCGACTGATACATTTGGGAGGTTACTGAAATCACTGACATTTGAGAGTTACAGAAATCGAAAGCTACATTCAAGGGTTACTGAAATTGTAGGATACATTGAGGATTACCAAATTCAAATGTTACTTCAAGGGTTACCAAACTAGTTTGGATAGTTTGATTTTGTCCCAAACTTGGGTTTCGATCCATCACTATTATCCTTATATATCTGGTTAGTATGTATCTAATAATGTGCTGAAAATATCAGTGTGTGTTGGGAGGCAGTAACTGACAAATGGACAGTTTTTTAGTTTTAAGGTGAACATGCCCTTTAGAAGTTGAGCTTAAGTGTATCTTAAAAAAAAAAAACATACAAGGATTTTAAAACAGACTTAATCTATGCTGGAAACCAGAAATGAAAATCTTAAGCAACAGAAATTAATCCTGACGGAAAAGCTTGAAGATGGCTTCCCTTTGTCACCAATGATAAATGCAGCAGATAAATGGTGGGTAACTTTTATCAACTGCTTCAAGGTGAATCACATATGTTAGTGTGTAATTAAGCCAAGGATCCGTAGGCACTTGTTTACTGTAATTTTATTATTCCCCCAGCAACCTCGCGAATGTATGATTTAAACATATTTGTGATACCTATAATAGCGCGGCCCTATCAAGAGTAGATTGGGTTAAGAAAAAACTGGCAAAAGGGATAATAGAAAAGGATACATCATTTGTTTTAAAAGAGTTCTGCAGCTGCAGGAAAGATCCCAACGCTGAGCCTTAGGTGTGGAGTGGAATAAGCTGGGATGTCCAGAGCAGGAAATATTGACATTTCCCGTAGCTCGGCACATCGCACTGAGAGATTTCTAGTTACCACGTATATGATTTTATTTAATAATTGGCTATTCCTCAATTATTTAAAATGAGAGAACCTGTAGTTAGTTTCAGTGTGAAGCGCCATTATAGGACGTTCATCAGCTTTTTGCTCTTGAACCTGGACATTCTCATTGTTTTAAAGCCTCAAAACAATGGTCAATGGACACCATGCCCCCCAGAACAGCAGGTGAATAATGGTTTGTTCCGACTGTAAATCGCATGGATCAATAAACCGCCCAACCGAACAGCAAGATGCTTGTGATTATGTTGCCCTGGAATGCCATTAACCTCATCAGTTCGCCCCTCATTCTCACCTTTAGACAGAGTCATTGTTTAAACAGCTCCTTTAAACTCTACATTGGGAGGGAGAGGGTGAGATGTTTCCTGTATTATTTAATTAGTGGAATATTTTTCAAAAATTCTGTAATCCATAAGACTGGATGGTATGATTGGAGATCTCCAGGTTAAAAAAACACCTAATAAAACTATAGGGCAGGTCTGCAGGACCAAATGAAAACATTTACCAAAAAACAAGCCCAGAGCTCAACTCAAACAGACTAAAATTGTATTTCCTTCTGTAATGTTCCTGTCCATCTATGTCTGCCACCTGCTGGTAAAATCACATTTAACAACCCCTGTGATAAAAAAAAAATGAGCAATTTTATACAGACATAACCACATTTGTCTTGATAAAAGCAATTTGCGGGCTTGGTTTTAAAGAACAAGTTTTTGGAACTTTGAATATTTGAGATTTTTATTGATTACTAGATTTAAAATTTTCTGTATCGAGCATTGAATTTCTATATCAAACATCAAATATTCAATACTATTGGAACTTTGCTTACAGGGCCCCTGTGCCCATGAAAGGTGGTATTAATGATGGTTTATTATCCTGATCCTGCACCTGCCATCACATCTCCTGGCACAGTAGATCAACATATGTACCAGTCACTGTAGGAAACATGTATGTACCAGTCACTTTGGGTTAAACATGTATGTACTGGTCACTGTGGGCAAA
The DNA here is from genome assembly GCA_019447015.1 of Hymenochirus boettgeri. Classification (NCBI taxonomy): domain Eukaryota; kingdom Metazoa; phylum Chordata; class Amphibia; order Anura; family Pipidae; genus Hymenochirus; species Hymenochirus boettgeri. The sequence continues at coordinate 146,573,453 of CM033476.1, read as the reverse complement.
CGTACTGTAGCACACTGGGGCAAACTTTATGTAGCAGTCACGGCATCAAACTTCTGTGTACCCCTCACTGTTGGAAAACTTCTTTGTACCAGTTACTGTTGGCAAACTTTGCAGCTGTTGGCAAACCTATGTGTCCTGGGCATGATGGCATCCTATATTTACCAGCCTGTGTGGGCTTGGCATGGGGACATCTTATTTTTAACCATTCTGTGTGGGGTTGGGCATGAAGGTATCTTATATTACCAGTCGTGGTTGCTGGGCTAGGCATCTGTATTTACAATTCTGTGTTGGCCTAGGCAAGAGGGCAGCTTATATTTTCCGTATGTGGGTATGTGAATGAGGGCATCCTAAATTTAACAGTCTAGGCTAGAACGATAACGGCTTAAGACAGAACCTTTAACGCCAAGATAGCTGGCGTTAAGAATTCGAATGGGTAAAATCTCATTCGCTATACACTGAGAGCCGTTATTGGCTATTTTACCAAAAAGATATTTAAACTATCAGTCACCTTAGAAACAAATCAGCACTGACCTGTGCAATTCATTTTTCAGACGGTGAGTATTTTAGGTAACATCAGCCAAGTCACCAAGATCTGCTGTTATCAGTGGTGAGTGATGACAGCAATATAGTTCTTGCCATGTACACTAAGGAGACACGTGTAATCCTTATGGCAAATCACCGAAAAATGGCAGCTTCTTCACCCAAGTAATCTGCCGAAACAGCACATTCGTCTGCAACCGGTCACAACAAGGAGAACAGCTCAGATTGAGTCACTTTGTACCTAGAAAAGAAATACTGTTAGTTTATATTTTAAGCCCAAAATCTTACCTATATTAATTAGGAGGCAGGGCTCCGTGTTCATGAGGTGATTTGAAAACATTTTTAGGGTGGCAGAACACCCCTCGATGTACATCGTTAGACTGGACGTTGGGGGCCCACTAGGAAATCTGAGGCAAGGCCCAACGGGATTAGTTTAGGCACTTTTTATTACTCCTTTACAAATATTATCTTACTCCTACTGATTCCTATTGTTTTATTAAATGCATTCTGTCCCTTTGGCTCTGTATTTAAGTTTTCTTGGTGAATGGGCTTGTGGGTCCACAGGCTAAGTCCACACCAGGGAATCTTTCGTCCCGACCAACAGTTCGCCACTAGCGAGCGTTTGGCCAGGACAAATCACTGTCAATGATTGCTGCAATCGATCTTGCGGTCCATAGGAACAGCCAATTGTTGGTGATTTTCCGACATGTCCGAACGGTCTTACTGTCAAAATCACTTCTCCATTTTTCGGACCAACGATTTCAGTGCAGTGCATTTCAATGCTTCTGTCCCAAACATGAGAAATTCCTTTGCTTTTTATACAAAAAAATTATCTTTGCAGTGTATTTAGCTTCCATGATGTAAGAAAAGTCTGGGAATTGAACCTGAACCACTCATGTACTGTGTATTGCTAAAAAGGAAATAACCTGTGACTTTCCTGAAACATGGCATGACATATGTGTGCACCACAGAGACACAACAAGAATATTAGGTACTATAGAAACTCTGTGCAAATGGCGGAATTACCGCCACCCCCACGAGGAAGGGGGGGGGGCAGAGGTAAGAGGGTCCTCACCAAAGTACGTCTCAGACCCGAACTGCCGATTGCGTTTTTTAAACTGCTGATCGCCCATATGTTTACTTCATACATGGGAACACTGTTTAAAACAGCTGATCGTGGACCTTGGCACACTGGTAGGGTGTGTCAGGCCCCGCTCCTGCAGTTACACCCCTGTCTGTGCATAGAAACAGTTAATACTGGGGTGGGCGTGGCGTTTGAAGACTACATGTGCTGTGAGTTGTACTGTAACAACATGGAAGCCTTTTTAAATGCAACTAGAGAAGAATCTTACAATATACAGGTGTTCTGGGGAAAAACTTTCACATTAAAACAATTTAAGGTTTAGTTCTCCTTTAACATAAATATATACAGAGGAATGAGATTGGGAGGTACAACACTGCACACACGAGATGATATTTTGATCAGAAGGCAGTTCATATTTTGGTTTATCTAGTCATTATTGTCCAATTTTTTTTATCACACCGACATTTTTTGCCCATTATCCCTTCAAAATTGAATTGAAAATGGATCTTCACCCTAATGCATATCTAGGCCTTGTGATCGGCCATGCTGAAATGAAGCGATTACAGATAGCTGGTCTATTTGAGTTTGTAGTAAGTACGGTACTAGAATGATTATAGGCAATAATAAGTTTCAAAAATGTGTGAGTGAATCAATGCACCCGGTTGAACTTACCCTCCTCAATACAGGTGTATTAAGAGGCTCTATGACTCAGCTGTAAGCAATTGGTTAATGAGGGTATAGACTGTGGATCAAGACTTCTGGTCTGAGCTGGCATCAGTGTGGGGTGAGCAGAGTAAACTAAAGAGATGAGGTAGATACTGATAGTTGTGTTGGCCTGGAGTCCCTAAGTACTGATCCCGCAGTGGCTGAATCCATTTAATTCCATCGACTTGCTGCAATAGAAAACATAAAAGTTAAGCCAACAGAGAAACAAGTAACCAAAAGTTTGAGACCATATTTACTAAAACAATATTCATTATCACACCAGAGCAGCAGTAACTGCAACAATGCGTTTTTGTTGGCAATACACTGCCACTATCCAAGCAGACTTAAAAAGTAGCTGGGTCTTCCTGCCCTATTTGAAAATAGTTTTCGCATTCCTTTTAAACAAGCCTAAGATGAATGTCTCTAGCTTCTCTGTATCTCAGTTGCGCTGTAGCATTACACTTTCCAGACTGCCCTGCATGTGTGACAGGCCATGTGTTATAAAGCTGGTGGTCCATATAAGCTCCAACCGCAAAACAATCATTTCTGGCCATTCCCCCTGCCTTAGGAAAGTACAGTATATATATATTTTCAGGCTTGTGGCTTTTAAAAATGATTTTTGGGTTTGGGGGGTGGGGCTTATGAGCAGCTAATGATGCTCTGTCCCAGCAGTGGGCATGCTCCAACTTTAAACTTGGAGCAGACCACATGAGCTGAAAACACCTTTATACTGCTGTGACCTTGGAAGACGGAGCTAGAATCATTTAGGAGTGTGTCATTAATGAAGGCCACTTTATAGAAACCACAGTTTCCCTTTAATGTAAATAAACTATATGGACATTTTCCACTTCTATATTTACCTATTTGCTCAACATGCTTTCTTTGCAGGATAGGCATATTGTAGGAAAGTCACTATAGAAGCAATAATGTTATCTCCTATAAAATAAACACTGCTTGCTTTATACATTATCTCTTTTTGGCAATGCTAAATAACCAAAGCATTCCCCCTAAAGAAATGAATCAGAATATAAAGTAATGCTTGAGGCTGTTGTGCTATCTGCACACAGTGTTACTAAGCCTTTAATTGGGTGCCAAATGAAAGCCTCTCAGACACATATTCACCAGACCCTCCAGGGTCATGTGACATTTTTTAAGCAGTATGGATAATTGCCTTTTCATAAACAAGTACAAGTTCAGCAACAATTCAACAACATAGAAACTATGATATTGTGGGTGATTTGTAGCACCCTGAGGAAGGTGTTGACACTGGAGAAGGCTGTTGCTTTCCGATACTCCATTCCCATGAGAGCTGGTGGTCACTGTCCATATGTGCTCCATGAGGTATTGGCCTCTTCTTCACAACTTGTCCAACATATCCCGTTCAATCTCTCTTCTCTGAATCTGCAGTTTACACATCATTAGGTCAACACAACAATCTCTACACATGGTCTCATGTGTTTTACAGACTGTTTCTCTCCTAACTTACCTGTTCGTTTACAACCTTAATATTTTAGACTAGCGATGGGTCCTCGGTTTTCAAATACCTGCTGTTTTAGAAAATTCGTGGATCCGAACTTAGAACTTGTGATCGAAAATTTAGAATACCAAAAATGTAGAAAAAATTTAAAACAGTGTTGGAAAGTTCCAAAATTCAGATTCAATTAGGTTTTAATTGAATCTTCAAAGTTCAATAGGATTCGCAAACTATATTAGTGCATATATTTGTTATGTGTCATATATATTAAAGGGGAACTGTGGCCCTCCTTGCTTCTGCTGCAGTCTATCCAAGGTTACAAGCATTATAAGATATTTAAGATTGGAGCATGCCCACTGTTGGGCCCAGAGCATCATCAGCTTTGGCATAACCCAGACCAGAAAACGTTTTCTTTCTCTAAGGTACCCTAAGTGTTGGGGAAAGTTTAGAGAATGGTTGCTGGTCTTTTAAGCGTGTCGTTTGGGCCGAAAACATTGCAAGGGTGTTTGGCCGCGACCATTGTTGTTCGACTGAATAAGATGAATGGCTATATGGACAGGTCCAGAAACCCATGGAGATCATGCAGTCTCTCTATGGACCTTATGCGTGGTCTGCGGTGAAATGGTGTGTCGTGGCTACTTTTGATGCAACTGACAGTCCTTCTTACTGGCCGACCGGTCAGAAGTGGCGAACAGTTGGTCAGGAGGAAAAATTTGTCTTAATTTGTAAACAGCTTAAGGGATAGCTTCAAAAAGACAAATTTTTTGGAGGGTGGGGCTTCTTATACCGAAACAGTACAGACCAGGAATTGTAGAGTCTAGAGAACTAGAGAACATCATCCTAGGCTTGCTTTGAAAGGTATAGCAGTTGTATGGAGATCACAGTTACCCTTTAAAAATTTGCCTCCAAAATAATGTAGTTAAAAATTGTATGCAGTTGACACTGATTTTCATCAGTACATCTAAACTCCCATTTTAATAACTTCTATCATTTTAGTTTGTGTTTGTTCTCTAATATAACAATGAACATATGCTGCTAAATTTCAATTATACATTTCCCTGGCCCCCAAAGAGCTGCCTGTGCTATTAAATTGCGAAGCACCAATCGTTTTGTTCCCTTTTTACTGGGTTACAGCGGTAAATAACATGCTTGATTGGTTATCTGGCAGATATACAAACTGATTATTGCATCACCCCTACATTTTTGTCTAAAACGTATGATATCGGCTGCAGTAGTCAAATATTTCAGCATAGGCCCCTTGTAACCCTAGCTGGTTTTTTTTTAAGTGGTTTATATGGCAGTTTGAAACCTAATTTGCAGAGAACAATCAACACTTAATCGGTTGTAAAGTATTGTTTACTGCCACCTTAAGGCCAAATAAAACTTTGGTCATCAGCCCAGCTCGATCAATGCATAGGAAACCCGTGTTTTAACCGGGCGTGTTGGTGCGGTTTTTCCAAATACTCAGTTATCAGAGTGCAATGCGATCTGCACTCAAGTGTTTTGATGCCACATTTGGAATTTGGGGCCTGTCACTGTTTAATGCACTGGCAAAGCGATCTATATAAAGGAGAATCGGTTTTTTGCATTTGCCTTTGCCCCCTGTTCCTAGCTGTGTGGTTTGATAAACAGCCCTAGCAACCAAATGAATTGTGTGCTCACTGACAGGAGACATCTATATATAGTCATATTAATATAGGCATATTATAATAGACATATTATTATTATTATTGTGGATTTATATAGCGGCTTACAGCTTCCGAAGCGCTATATAAATCCAACATATCCAATCACTGTTATACATTCACATCAGGCCCTGCCCCGAGAGTCTTACACTCAAAGACCTTTATTTACGGGACACTAACACCTAAGTCGGAATGTCTTTATGAATTGTGGGCAAACCGGAGTGCACAGAGGACACCCACGAAGCACCGGAGAGAACATACAAACCTTGCACTTTCCAAGGGTGTGTATCGAACTCCAGGACTTGGCATCGCTAGGCAAAGGCACGTGCCTAACCACTGAGCCACCGTACATATAACATATATTAAGTACGTTTCTTCCCTCATGTCTGCTTGTTGGTATTTTATAAATAACCTCCGGTGCCAGCCTGTAGCTGCCAGGTTTTACTACAAAACCCAAATGTAAGGTTCATTTTTTAAAATTTTGTTTTAATCAAAGCTACCTCCAGTCCTAGTCTGTACTGTGTATAAAAAACGCCGTTAATAAACTACGTCTGTCCTGTTGTGTCACATGAAATAGCCTTCCAACCAGGTCAGAGTAACCCCAGTCTGGAAGTCCCCAGACGGGGTACCTTGACGTGGTTGGAAGGCTTTCCGATTCATGTGATCACAAGTATGGGGTAACTAAGAAAACTCGGCCTTTGTTTTATAAGGTCAGTTAGGGGAAGGTGCCAGGGTTGGGTGTCAACAATATGTGAATTGTGAAGGGGGCCTAGGAAGTTGCATTGATTATCTTTTCTGATGTGTTTGTATAATATTTGGGACCAAACAGTAGCACTGTCCACATACAATGTGAGGTCAATTATCCTAATGTGGAGTGCTTCCAAGTATTCTTTGTGATGCAACAGGGAATGTGTCAATAGTCGGGCTCCCTGCAGACCAGGGAGTGTACTGTAGCCCCTGGCCGACCAATAGGGTGTTGGCTAGTAAGCTCCAGCAGACCAATGGAGTGTTTCGGTATCCTCCCTGGCAGACCCATGGGAGGTTCCAGTAGCCTCCCGGTCAGACCAATGGAAGGGTACTGTGCTGCTCGCCACCCTGCCCATATTTGTGCTTCTTCGGCAGTTGTGTGAAGTGGGTGTTCTCAGGGGGCTGGTGATGGGATGCGTGCACTGTGCAATGAGTCACGCAGTGGTTGTGGGGCATGTGTCGGCAGGATGGGGGCGTAGTGGGAGGAAAGTGGGATGAACTTGACTTTGGGGATTTGGTAGCTCTGGGTGGTTGCATGTTGACGCTGGGGGCTGGGCTACGGGGGCAGACCCGCAAAAGGTGGCGTTACGGGAGAGTTAGAATCCGTTGCGGGAGTATTGGGGTGATCTCGCTGGGAATTGGGGTTGATCGTTCGCATGGAGACCAGCACGGATCTTGCAGGAGACTCCCGAAGGATCCAGAGCTGTGGGATACTGCTGGCAAAACCGTGGTGAGTGTTCAGTAGCTCCTGGCAGACCAATAGGAGTGTAATGCAGCCTCCAAGGCCGATACAATAGGAGTGTTCAGTACTCCCTGGCAGACCCTGGGCGTGTTCTGTAACTCCCTGGAGACCAATGGAGTGTTCTGTATATCTCCCTGGCAGACCAATGGGAGTGTTCCGTAGTCCCAGCCAGACCACTGGAAGTGTTTGTATCGCCCAGGCAGCCAATGGGAGTGTCTGTATCTCCTTGGCAGACCAATAAAAGTGTTCAGTAGTCCTAGGCAGAACCAATGTGAGTATTCAGTAGGTACCTAGGCAGACCAATGGGAGTGTTCATAGCTCCCCGACAGATACTGGAAAGTGTTTTTTGCAGCTCCTTTGGATACCGAATGCGGGAGGTTCTGTGCGCCCCTGGCAGACAAATGGGAGTTTTCAGTAGCTCTGGGCACAGACCTCCCACCCTGCCAATTGTGTCTTCCGGGCAGGGTGGGAGATGGTGGTTTGGAGGGGCATGGGATGCTGTGTCACCTCAATGATGTCACCCCGTGGGCAGGGCATGTGCGCAGGGGGCAGGGGAGGCAATGTATGGGCAGTAACGGACCGTGGCATGGGCGGCGCAAAAAAGGGGGCATAATGGGGAGATTTAGAACTCCTCTCCATTTTGGGAGATGGGTGATCTCGCAGGCACCATCCCAATTTGCTCAAGGAGACTTTCCGAGGATCCAGGAGCTGTGTATAACCTTCCTGGCAGACCAATGGACCAGGAGAGAGCCTGTATAATGGATCCAGTGTGTAAGAATGAGAAAGGCAAAAGTTTGCCTAATTGTATTGAAGTAAAGAAATTGAAAAGGTTAGACCGTTGGACTTCCAGAACTGGGGTTTCCTTGAACGTGGTTTTGGAAAGGCTTTTCTGCATGTGATCACAGTATGGTAATACGAACAACCCCTTTTGTATTATAAAGTATGCCAGTGAGCAGATAATATGATATTGTATGGGGCTAGGAATGTGCATTGATTATCTTTTCTATGTTTTTTTAAGATGTTTGACCAATCAGTAGCACTTCCACTACTGTATGTTGTAAATTAAGCCTATTGGAGTTGCTTCCACAATTCTTGTATTGATTATTTTTTGGGATGCGTGGTCCAGCTCCATGTGGTAATAGCACCCCCAACACTGCCCCTTTAATGGGAGGCCTCTGCCTTAATATAAATCCTGCTGGCCTCTTCCCTCATTTTAAAAAGCCAAGGGCTGCAGGGGGAAGGGGAGAGGCCGGTTAAATGGATCCATGTGTAAGAATGAGAATGAAAAGTTTCTAATCGTAATTGAAAGTAAAGAATTGAAAAGGTTAGACGTTAGGACCTTCCAGACTGGTGTTCCGTTGACGTGGTTTGAAGGCTTTTCCATTCATGTGATCACAGTAATGTATACTACAACCCCTTTGTTTATAAAGTATGCCAGTGTGCAGATAATATGATTTGTATGGGGACTAGGGATGTGCATTGAATCTTTTCTATTTTTATAGATGTTGACCTATCAGTAGCACTTCCCAACTAAATGTTGTTGTAATTAGCCTCATTGGATGCTTTCCACAGTCCCTTCGTATTGTATGTATTGATTGGGAGGCTTGGTCAGCCTCCATGTGGTATATCAAGCAAGCAGAGCAAAGCGTATCACAACCATAGCGACAAAGCAACACACAAGCAAACAAAAGGCAATCCAATCACAGCAGACACGCAAAGCAACAAGCAAGCGAAGAGCCCAAGCAAGCAAGCAAACAGCAAACACAAACAACCACAATCACACACAGCACCACACACAAGCACAAGCACAAGCATCATGCACAGCAACCAAAATAGCAAGCAAGCAAGCACCACAACAAAACCAAACCCAACCCCCCAAGAAAACACGCCCTTTAAATGGGAGTTCCCTGCCTTTACATAAACGCACTGGATGGCCTCTTCCCTCATTTTTAAAAAGCCAAAGGGCTTTAGGGGGAAGGGAGAGAGCCTGTTAAATGGATCCCTGTGTAAGAATGAGAAATGCAAGTTTTTGCTTAATCGAATTGAAGTAACAGAAATTGAAAGGTTAGACTTTAGACCTTCCAGACTGGTGTTACCGTACGTGGTTGGAAGGCTTTTTCATTCATTTTATCACAGTAAGTTACTACAACCCCTTTGTTTATAGTATGCCAGTGTGCATAATATGATATTGTAGGGGCCTAGCATGTTCATTGATTATCTTTTTCTATGTTTGTATAACTGGTTTTGTGTAAAATCTACTTTATATACATAGTTGTATATTTTATTATGCACAAAACCTTAAAACACCTTTCTATCAGGAAAACAACCAAACTCTACATAAGTAAAAATAATATGAAAATAAGGAGCTAAAAAATAAATTATCAATATTCTGCCTCTCCAAGACACTGCCCATGTCTTTTCAATAATTTAAAAGTCTGCCTTCACAACTTTCTCCGAAAAGCATAGGCAGGCATCTTATGGTACTAGCTATATGCACTCTATTATCCAGGATCTTCATGTCACCGAACCAGTTTGGTGATTGTGTTGTGTGCATTCATCCTTATAACAATAGGTTATTTTGCCAATATTTTTACTTACCATGTAACAATTTACAGGGAGATGGCAATAAAAAGTTCTTATCGTTTAAATGGTGCTACTTTTCCCCAACCAATCAGATGGTTATCTACCATTGAAAGCAACATCTGATTGGCCTGGGGCAAATCGCGCCCATTTTTTAACGATAAGAACGTTTATTACCTCTCCCTGTGTTATTTTATTTTGCCAAATTATTTTTACCTTACCAAATGTAACATTTTAGTAGCTAAATTCTACCTCAGGGGTATGTTTGATGCTCAAAGCTCAACACTTTGTGGTGTTTCGTTTGGTCTCTATCATTTTTTGGTTTTGGTCTACGGCAGAATGAATGCAACTCTGGCAGGGTAACCAAGCAGTAAATCTGCACTGTCCGCTCAGTTTCTCATATACTACATGTAAAGACATTATGGCATATAGTAAATTTTGATGTATTTTCCCAAAATTATAAAATGCAGTTGTTACCGTGACAGGCCTAAGCTTTTGTTTTTCTTCCATCACCAGGCATTCCATCTTCGCTGATTGCGAAAACAAATTAGCTACATTAGAGTGGGCAAACTACAAAATCCTTCCGCCCTGCGGATTCATGGAATTTTTGGAAAAAGTTACAATTCACAGAAAACCCCAATTAAAGTCAATGGGGACAAATCTGCACAGATCCCGCCTAAATCTATAATTAAAATAGCACTGGGACCTGGGAATGGCCCTGGGGACTGGTCCATATTCACACTTTACAAAAAATCACTACTTCCCCTCACAAATGCCTGTTTTTCGTAGCTTCAGCATCTATTTTCAAGCTGGCGTTCGGAAAATTTCCAAAATTTTGAATTTTCAATAATGTTGTAGAAATTATAAATAGTAATGTCCTGGGGAAAGGCCAATCAGATTATTTCTGAAAGAATCTATTGTAACTTTTGATCATTTGGTAGACAACAAATCAGATTATTTTCTGGAAGTCTGATTGCAACAACCAATCGATTTTTTTCACCAGTCGAATTGGGTAATACCAATATATGCAATCAGATTCTCCAGAAATAATCTGATTTTGTTTAGTATAACCAATCAAATCTTTTTCAATCAGATTGGTTACAATATCGATACCTTTCAGAAAATCTGACTGGTAAGTATCCAAATCATATTCTTTCTGAAGAATCTGAATTGTAACCATTCCGATGGATACAATCAGTTTATTTAGAAACATGTGCTTGGTATACTAACCAATCAGATTATTTTCAAATCCGGAATTGGTTACAACCTATTCCTTATAGTAATAATTGGATTGTCTCTTCCCGACCATTTGCCCTCCCTCCCGTGTCTCAGACTTTGCGAGGGGCAAGTACGGTGGCTCAGTGTTTAGCACTGATGCCTTGCACGCTGAGGTCCTTGAGTTCGATTCCATCCTTGGACACATCGCAAGGAGTTTATATGTCTCCCTGTCTTGTGTGGGTTTCCTCCGGGCACTCCGGTCCCCCACAATCATAAAGACATACTGATAGAGGTTTGTATTTGTACATAACAGTTATTAGATTGTATCTCTTTGGGGCAGGGCCGCTGATGTAATTGAGTAAATATCTAAAAAGCCTGTCGGAATATGAGTCACGATAATAAGCAGATAAAATACATAACTACATACATACATTACATTTACAGGTAGATCTTTTTTGTAATTTTGAATTTTCAAAATTTCTCCAATTTTTCAAAAATCTTCGAACACGCTCAAAAAATCCCCCATTATAACAAATGGGCAGCCAACTAAAGACTTGAAGATTCAATTAAATCATACAATACAATTTTAAAAAAACATCCTTTACACAACCTGAAATTGCGGTCTATTCATCACCATAGAAAAACAGAGATGCTTTTGATGCAAGACCTATGGGGCCGCACAAGTCTTGATCGTATGGATATTGGAATACTCTGTGCGATCATTGCACCCTGATGTCGCTGATCAGCTGATTTTCCCATCCCCCCCCTTTCATACCTCATGGAAATTTTTAATTGGACATACAGACAGTGCCATATTGGTATTGTATGATCGGTATTGCTTGCGTTTAATGTGATGGGGCAGTAAAGATATACACAAAACTGTTTGAAATAAAAGGTACCGAACATTTTCATGATTAAAACAGTATTCTTTTTACATATACCATATGGAAGAGCGATTAATTATTTATTTTTTTTTTATTGAGGGCAATGTTATTTTATGGAAAGATGTATTTATCCCTTAAGGCCAATGTCCACCCCCAAAAACTAGAATCCCCCCAGTAATGCCCCCCATCAATGTAGTGTAATAAATGCCTTACCTCGACATCCAGCCCATATGGTTCTTCGGTAGTCCCCCCCCCAAAGTCCGCAAAAACTGCCCACCAGGAGGGATAGCAGAGTCCATATAGGCACTCTGCTTCCTACTGTCTCCGGGAAGTTGGCATGCGTTCTGCACCCTCTCCCCCTCCTCTCCCTCCATTCTTAGTGGCTTCTCGGGTCGGTCGCCGATCAATAAAACCTTTACATATCTATTCCTCTTCCCCCCCAGCCCCAACCGCTATATTTTTATTAAATTAGAAAGTGACCCAACCTTACTTACCTTCCCTCTTTCCTCTGCCGAACTGACCTCCAGTCGAGCCACATCCGTGATTGTCCGCTCAGCCCAATCACCGGACTCACTGGCCAGTCCCGTGCTCCCTGTCTGCTGTGTCCTGTTTCGTCGCAACAGAGGGCCTGGCAGTGCATCGAAGAAAGAGGGAAGGGTATAAAGTTGGGGGGCACGTGTGGTCGTAATAAGAAAAATTAGCGGTTGGGTCTTGGGGGGGACAGGGGGAAATGTTTATAATAAAAAAAACATGTCGCAAGCGCAGGACATGCCCTTAAAGAGGTTTTTTAACTGGTTTCAATATTAAGCTCGTCGGTAGCGTTTGTCTTCATAGATACAAACATGTAAGGTGTAACATGTTGTCTCTGTGGTATGGTGTGCCCTACCATGTGCAATCGGGGGGCCGGAGCACGAGGTAGGACTCGAGGAAACAGCCCTGTGGCGCATTTTGCTGGGCGTGGGGGGCGAAACGGCCTTTCCTTCAGGGCATCATTGATTTCCAAACCGGTGTGGTTCTCACTCCGAGTGCCCTACTGCGTGTTGCATTCTCGGCCCATAGAGACATATCGGGCTTCATTTGGTGGAATTGATAGCCAGTGGATGGAGGTGGAGGATGAGGGGGTTAACTCATTGTAGTCTCTCCTCGATAGGAATGTTTTTCGCCTGATTGTGTTTGGTTTGTCGCTAGTTTCGCAGACGGCAACCGGTGTATGTTAATACAAATTTTGCGCTAGGAGTATGGTGTGATGGGGGGTAAAAACGAAAACAAAAGGAGCGGGAAGCCACATTTGCGCAAAGCGGGGATTGTCGGAGGCGTCATAGGCCAAACTGTGACTCTCTCTTGCGTCCGGTAGAACTCAAGGAGGTTGTTTATTATTGAGACAGTTGTGGGGGGCCAGGGGGGGGGGGAGGGGGGGGAATCAGTCTGAAGATAGGGGTAATAACATGGAACATCTACCACACAGGGCCAGTGGATGGGGGGTGGTGGGTGTTGTTTCCACCACACAGGGGCGCATGTAAGCGTGCTTTCTACCACACAGGGCACTGGGGATAAGGCCGCGGTGACGTCATGACTAACTCGGCTAGCACTGGCACGCGGGGAGTCACTGGATGTTCACATGAAAAAAGCGGTTCTCATTGTCATGCAGAACGGAAGCAGGGGAGGACACTGTTATACTTTCACAATTGTAGTTATTTTTACCCTCCAGTAAATGCTGTAATTTCAAACAAATATTTCTCAGGATCTAAAGCTTCTTTTTTATATCCTGAAAAAAAAGTGTTGAAGCCTTAGTCTCTAGCTCTGTCTAAAGGTACCAGTGATTTTAAAGCAGAGAGACCCTTTTACTCATGCAAAGTCTATGTATAAGAATTTCTGATGATGGAACAGGGTAGTCTGTTATTAGATATAGCCTACACAGATAAATAAAATGGATTAAGGGATGACCCAAAGATACATAGAGCTTGCAGGTGATCGTTAATATCAGGGTTGTCCAAACTAAACCTGTCCTTAAAAAATTTAGCAGAAGATGTAATAAAAGTTTATTGTTAAAAATAGGGCTAATTTTGCCCCAAAGAATCAGGTGTTAGCTTTCAAATGATAAATATCATTTGATATCATTAGTGTAAAATTTAGCACATTTTAGATAATTTTATTTACTTTTTATTACATCTCCCGTTAGTGTTTGAAATCTCTTCTCTAGCATTCATGTGGTAATTGTTTAGGACATCACCCAAGAAGTAGAAGAAGACTTTTTTTTACAAAATCCATCAAAAAGTTACAGATAGTAATTATATTTTATTCCTAGACATCCAAGGACCTAAGTAGTGTCTCCCAGGTGGAGCAATCGAACAAACGGTTACTGGTATGGTTGCCAGGATTACAGAGTAAGGTATCCACACCAGCCAAACAGGTTCCGAACTAATGATGTGCCTCCCTGAGATTCGCCTACATCGCTGGTAATGTATATCACTAAAAGAACCATCTATCAGATTGGTGTGAGAAGAGATTTTACAAAAATGAAAAGTAAAATTACAGTATAAATTTTAAAAAGGGTTTATTTATTTATAATGTATGCCTAAAGGCGTCTGGACACCAACTCTAGTCCTCAACAATTACACCAATTCGATCTGAGATGATGGAATGATAGTAATGATGACGTCTTTATAATCAACAAAATCAACTTTTACAGTTTGCTAATTAACTTAACATTTAAGTTATAGAATATAAAAGGTTAACACTACATACATTACTAATTAGTGAAAGTCTCTCTAATTACTTTTCTTCATTTTATTCTGTTAACGCCCCTTTCAAATGTTAGTGATGTCATTTAAAATAAGTTTGTTTATTGCAGGGAAGATGGTGTGACTGTACCTCTAGAACAATTGCCCACGCTGTTTAAAGTCCTTCTTCATTCATGTAAAACTAATGTGACCAAGGATAGCATGAAGAGTGGGCCAGCTTGGGCCAGCTGAAGAAGATAGAGGAAAATAAGACAGTATTGACCCATTAAGGGAAACCAAAAAATTAACTCTTTTTCTTATATTATTTCTGCAGAGTTGAATGTATTATCTTAACACGGGTGCACAAAAAAAATGCAGGTTTCTGCATTGCATTGCTGTTTTACAGACATTAGATTTTTTTTGTTTGTTTGGTTTTTGTTTTTTTTATAAATGTCTTTAGCAGGAGAGATTTCTGCGATATAGGTTAAAGTACAGTGTGCCTTTTTTTGATACAAAATTTGTATTTTTCTTTCACTTGTTTAGATTTATTTTTGTTTGGGAGGGTGAAAGTTATTCAATAGTATTGACAGAAACAAAAAACTACCCAAATTAATGTTTATGTGTTTTAAAGTTGTGTTTTTTTTTTTATGTATACAAAAATATTTTGGAGTGAAAGATGTTGAGATTAACCGTGCATGATTATTTTGGATTTGTTGTGTTGTGGCTTGAGATGGATGACATAGGTTTTCCCAAAGTCTTTCTGCTGTTTTGTGTTGAAATTTCATGAAAAATAAGTAAAACTTTTTTATTTTTATTTATAGCTGTAATGTAAATGTAGGATGTTGCAGTTTACCAAATTATTAAATCAGACAAAATATTAATTTTAAATATCTAATGAATATACTAAATAAAATAATGGATACAAGAAATATAATTAGTAGATTTTTTCTAAATTAAAGAAAATAAGCTAAATAACCCTAACCCAAAAAATATAAACTACACCAAATATCTTTATCAGTCGGGACACTTTCAGGGACAGTCTTAACTTGTTTGTCTGTCTATAACAATATGACAGATGGCCATTTAAACTCAGATTCTGCGTAATAAAATAATTTTCACAGCTTGTATATAGTATTGACCAAAATAGCTAAGGAAATAAAAATTTTAGGAAAGGTTAGGTAGGTAGCATTAAAAATGATCGCTTATGAAACAAAAAAAAACAAACATACAAAAAATTGAATTACAGGAAGGACACCGTATTATAATAATAAAAAAAATACAAATAATATGTGATTTCACAAAATAATCATGAATATGAATAAATCACATATGAACTTTAAAGAAAATAGGACTGGAAATAGAAGGGTGCTTCATTTAAGATTAAAAAAAGTGTCCGCCTATACTTGTCTTGTGCCCAGTTTGGAGGATTGTTTAGAATGTAACTTACTGGCCATACATTCTCAATGTTCCTATAGAATTTCTATCTAATTTGGCAGATTCCAATTATCTCATTATCTAGTGTTTGTTCAAGGCCTTTTAGGGCATAAAAGGTTTTGCCCTTGATGGTAGGAGTCAGTATCCTACTTTCCAAAGCCATTTCCTTGCAGAGTGGCAGATAGTAGAAGATTCATCACAACCCCGTTTACATTTAAACATTTGCATCCATGGCATATACAAATGAATTGGGAAGTTTCAGAGGATCTAACCAGGCAGCTGAGAGTAACCTTCTGCCTACCACTCTGAAAGTAATAAGTTTTGGGAGGGTAGGAAAACTGGTATTATACTGAACATCACAGAGAAAGAGGAATCTTTAACAAAGGATGACATGCTCAGAGCTTCTGTTGGACTAGTCAGAAGTTTTTTTCACTTTTGTTCTTTAATATTTATTCATTTGTAAAACACTATAGTTCTTGGGTAAGGGGGTTCACATGTGTCCCTAGTGAATAAAAGTTTCATGCCATAAAGACAATTCATTATATACATTTTGAATCCCAATTCTGATTTTTAAGCATCTGAAGGAAACTTTTTCTGCATTTCTTTTTTACTAATTCTAGTAATACTACTACCAATGGTTATAATGCAATTGTCCAGTGTGGTTTTAAGGTAATTGCATGTGTGTTGTGCTCAACTCAGCCGCTCCAAACAACAACATATGCTCAGTTACCTGCCGCAATGGCTATTTTCATCTCCCGCTTGTTATGAAACTTCAGCTTGGCTTTATGATTTTACTACAAAGGATTGAAATAAAACACAAATTACAATTATATTTGTTCCCGTATGAAACACACACAATTTGTGCACCTTACGGAATTCTCTCTCCCGCCAGGAAAACCACAAGGTCTTATTATATGTTTGCCTTTTCCGATTGTATTGTCATTTCTCGTTCTTTAAAATGTAATGAAATCTCAAAGCTAACACAATATATTCCACTTACTGTCCCCTGTAAGATTCCAATTTACCAAACCCCTGACAATATTCTCAGCATATTATCTTTTCTTTTGCCAGCACTGCAGCGTGTAGAGCCTATTTACTAAAACTGAATGGTTATAGCAACAGCACATTCCTGTATTTCACATGGATAATATATCCAATGTAATTAGAATGTATGATCTTTCTATGTATTTACATTTTATATTTCTGCACCCCACTAACAAGCACCCCCAACTGTGCCATTGTGATGCTCTTTATCAGTGCCTAAAAATGCCCTGGGTACAGCGGTATATGTATATGTCCTGCCACACTATACTCTGGTAAAAGGTCACTAACCTTACAAATATGGAATGACTACATGTGCAATATTTAGCAAACACATGTTATGGAAGTTCATTTAACTCAAAGTTAAAAAAATTCAAGATATTCAAGATAATCCTTTTTCTTGTCTTGGATGTTTGGAGAAATAGAAAGGAGAATTAACATAGTAGGAATTTTCTAGATATTTATGTTTGAGGCCTAATTAGTTTAAAGGACAATGCCTGTCTCCGATCCATAGCTGCATTGTACCCCGATATGGACCTAAAGTCCTCAACTCTGGGTAATTTTAATATCCTGCCCCAATACTACTCAAGTCTCCTCGACACCTCTCTCCACCCACCTTGCAGGAGACGTTGTCTTCCCATTGGTGCACAGTGAGAGGATGGAGGAAGGAAGTGAGAATTGAAGGAGACGTTAGTAAGTATTGCAGGAGTTAGTAAGTCCCCAGAAGTTAGTTCTTCGCATATTAGGTCCTACCCTGGGTACATACAGAACTAAAATGTCCTAAAAACACTAAGGATTAAAGTTGATGCAGGTTCAAAATTTGTCACTGCCTTTATTTAGAAAATTTTTCTATTAAACGGAGACCTAAACAGATTTCATATACTTATGTAATGTACATAAAATATATTTTCACAGGGAGGTGAGAATGTTTATTCCCAACTCCCTGTGAATACAAGAACGCCCGGGAGCACGGCAAGGCACCTTACTGGCGCTTACTCAGATCCTTCTCAGCTGTCAGATGCGTTGTCCGACCATTTGTACCAATACAAAAGGTAGTGCGTGATTTGGACAGCATGCTTGTTAGTGGAGTGCCATTAAGGTAAGTGTATCACTGTTCCAGGGCATTCTATTATTCACAGGGAGGTGGTAATAAGCTTTTCACCTCCCTGTGAATATAGATAAGGATTTAATGTATTTATAAACAAATACAACTAGTGTCCTTTAAAGTTAAATAGATTTTTTACTAAAAGTACGTTCCACTGAATATGCTTCACATTAATTGACAACGGAGGTAAAGGCACTAAAGCGGAGATTCAAAAAAGTCTTATCGTTTAAAATGGTGCTAATTTTGCCCCAACCAACAGATCTTTTTAACTTTTGAAAGTAACATCTGATTGGGTGGGGCAAATTTGCACCTTTTTAAATGATAAGAACTTTTAATAACAAGTCAACTTAGTCAACGCAATTAATCATTGCCCCCCCCACAAAAGGAGCACACACAGGGAAGTTGTTTAAACTCATGAGTTGCATCCTCTGACAGTTTCCGACTGCATGGAAGGCCGCTGCTTCTGTTAATTTCTGATTAATTAAGAACGAGAGTTAAGACTTAAAGAACAGGAGGTAAGACTTAACAAATGTAAGGTAAGGGAGGTTAACAACAGCTGGTCTGGTTGGCTAAATAATGGTTGACATGGTTGTTAAAAACAGATGAACAGGGCACAATGTGGGATATGTGTTCTTAGTGGTAACATTCAGATTTGGTGTGTAATTAACCAAACTCAGAATTAACCTTTATTAACCAAATGAGTATTAATTAAGGTAATTCCCACAATTCCCTGGAACCACAAAATTTATTTTCAAAACAAGTTTAGTTAAATGGGGAATCTTTTGAGTTGAATTTATTAGTTAGAATGTATAGATATTCCTGGTTTTGGATTTGTGGGATTTTAATGGGATAAATGGGCAATGATATGTGCAAGCTCACATTGTCCCACTTTATTCAGAAAGTTTCTCACCTTTGGGTAGAACAAAGAGTGTGCTGTTTGCCTATGCCATGCAGTGCTCGCTTTTTGAATACGTTTGCTACACGTGACTTCAAACATCTTTTTTGTGTTATTTTTTAATTGTTTAATATATATGTTTTGGAAAATGTCATTTTATTGCTGTTGTTTTGTCGAAGGGTGGTTGGTGTGTGTCTTTTATTGATAAATTGGGGGTTTTAGTAATAAAATGTAACATGCACAGGATACATAAGAAGGGAATTTACAGTAAGACAGTATTGAATGTATCTCTATTATGGGATGGCGCTCCCCATGCTCCTTCGCTTATCGCCTCTCCATGATGTTAAAATCAATTTATTAGTTTGCAGTGGGGGTGACGGTTAGGCCAAGAGCACTGGGAAGGTGTTTACGAAATAACAATTTTGCTGCACAATATACTAGCGCTTAGATCTATTTATGTTAGTGAGGGGTAGTTCGCAGAGCACATAGGAATGAACGGGCAGAATAAGTTACAGCAAGTCATAGTAATTAATTAATTAAGGTTGATAAAGACAGAATTCGTCCATCAAGTCCAACCTATTAAAGTCCCCTGATGTAATTTTGCAATTGTATAACAGATAAAGAGCCGTATCACTGATATATGGTTTCATATTGGTATTTACAAGATACATATTCACCCCTACAAAAAAAGCAATTTCATATCTACTCCCTGGAACGTCTTAAATACTGGAACCCAAGGTCCTAAACACTCCCTACAACAATAAAAAATGTTTGTAAGGGAGTAAAGATGCCCTAAAGGACAATTATATTCATCTAGACCCCACTGCTGCAATCCATGCTCTCTTAGTACCAGGATGAGGACTTAAACCAAACGTCCTCATTTCATGGGTTACTTTCTAATCAGATTACCACCTAAGTTTCCTGTTGCCTCGCTCCCACATCAGCATTCACGATCCGGCCAGTAAGGAGACACTCTTCTTTCAGGGTGTGTCTCCGTTGGTCGCCAATGGACTCCAGGATCAGAACACCGAAGGAAACTTAAGGTGTGTAAATCTAGAGTTAAAAAGTAAACCCAGGGTGAGGACAGTGCAGTTTAGGTCTCTCCTGTTACTTTCCAACGGGGAGCCTGGTTTAGGTAAGTGAAGTTCCTCTTTAAAACTTCATTCATTATAGTTTCCAGCATTTCAGACAGGCAGGGTTTCTTCCCTTTAGAAACAATGTCAGATTTATTAGACATACTAACTATGCAATACCCCGAGAAGACTGTTATATATGATGTAATGATGAAACATGCCACAAAATAGTTATTTCTAATTTGTTTGGAGAAGACAAACACTATGTGATAAATTAATTTTAACAAATTATCGTATGGTGGGGTTTAAGAATTTTCTCATTTCTATTATAACCGGTGAAAGTGTGAATAAATTAAGCCAACATTTTGTAATCAGCACATGTCAACCAGACAGGCCAGGACTCGTTATGGTTTGGTTATTAAAGGAAAGTTTGCAGTTTACCAATGATGCAAAGACTTAAAATTTCCATGCATAAGCTAATGAGATTTTAAATAAAAGGACAACTGTACAGTTGGTTGCTCCACCCCCCTTTGTCCCAGGGCCCTTACAAATGAGAGTTGTGTTTGCAATAAGCACTTCTTCTCATTGGATAGATTCCAGACGTGGGGGCTGAGCTTAGACAATACAGTTGTCCTTTAAACTACAGGACAGAAATGCATTGCAAACAGCTGTGCCAACAACTAAAAACTTTGTTGGCTACTCAGAATCCATTTGAATGTGCCTAAAATTCCTTGCTGGTGCAGCACGAGAATTCTCTCTTTATTTGATGCAAATATTAGGGTTCCTGTAACTCTTGTTACTCCTAGCCAGGTGATTAATATTCTACTACCTATGTTTAATTTTGATATTACTGTTAAAAGAATAAGTATAGCCAAATTATTTAACCCAATCGACCATCACAGACAATATTGTATTCAATCAGGTTGAAATGGTGGCCAACATTTTGATGCAACCGACTGGTTTTCCATACAATAATGGCAGAGCTGCAGTAATTCCATCAGAGAGAGAACTAACTCTGATGAGGCGAATTTGAACGGAGGAATGCGGGCCAAGATCATGTGTACACACAGTTATGTGCTCAGTCTGTGGAGGGGGTAAGCACGTTTGTCACTGTATTTTCTACAGAAAATAATTGCAGAATTTTGTGAATATAAATCTACCTCAATTTTTCAAGGGTGAAAAACAAGGGACACATTGTGTGTCCCAGGTGACAATACTTTCAAAACTCATTTTCAATGGGACAAAAGTACCACAAATATATGGGACATTATGTTATATGGGTCATCAAGATACCATATAAGGAGGATAACATGTTAAAAAACTACTTGCAGATTTACCTAACACCCAATAAGTTGGCCTTAAAAAAGAAATTTGCTGCTTAATCAGTTCTCTCTTGGATAAAATCAATACGTATTGAGATATTTGGAGGTCCTGTTGGGAAAATAAATGGACATATATATATAAACTCAGCAAATACCTGCACTAATAATCTTTTTGTAAAATAATATTTCTGCCAATCATTGGGGTCATCAACTCATTCAGATAGACCAGGATGTTGGGGGATATTTTTCAGGAGATTTTTATTAAACAATATTTATTTACAATATTCTTTTCCCATTCAAATCCATCAACACTGCATTTCTGTAAAGAGAGAGCAGGAGTTCTGAAAGTGTATCTCTAAGTGCCCATTCCTCTCTGGGCTTTGCTTATCTTGTAACCACTACTTTTTCATATGTGAACCAATGTTAAAGAGCATGCTAGAGAGTGTTAACAATGAAATAAATGTGAACTGTTCTTCTCATAAAGCGCTGCTGTTATTTTTCTTTTTAACTATTTTCTTTTTGAATATTTAATAATAAAAGACGACTTTTAATGTCTTTGCAGCCATGTTGTTACATAATAAATTTTAATTGGCACCAACATGTGAATAATAATAAAGAACTGCAACTGTGGATCTTTATTCTAAAAAAAAACTTTTTTCGGATTTAAAAACAGGGAAAGACCTGTCATTCCAAAAGCAGAAATTATAATATGTTCCTATCCCTGACCTCTTACTAGGATTTTTGCTGCCGCAGCACACTTTGCAACATTTAAGAGTATCAGTAGAGAGAAAAGAAAGAAGAGGAAAGCGAATATGTATAACCAGAGCAGTGCCATGGTGAGGCTGGGCAGAAATTATAAGTGTCACAGACATTACAAGAAGGCAGTGAGTAAGGGAGGGGGGGGTTATTAATCGACTACTAAACATTAATATTAATGACAAAGCAAGCACAGATAAAATGTGTAATACCACCATTTACTCCTCTCAAATGTAATTTCCGATAATGTAAAGTTGTTTGAGGGAGTATGGTGACCCACACTCACACAAACCCATTTAGCAGTGGGGTTTGTTACCAACTGATGTCAGAAGTTGAGGCCACTAGAGAAATTCAAAACCAGTGAGTTTCATTCTATAATTGAAATTTGAAAAGAACCCAATAGAGGTGAAAGGAAGCTAATATTAGATAATCAGTATCCGTGTCTCCTCCTACAATTTCAAGATTTTAATATGTAGGGAAATGTAGACAAACAGGGGAAGTGTACTGTCTAATTATCCAGGAATCCATGGACACTTTTCACCTGTTCACTTCAAATCATTCAAAGGTTAAAAGCACATGAAACTGACCAGTGCAATCTGAGACATGTACACTCTATTTTTCACTTACCTTATGTCTTTTTCCTAACTGTAAAGTTTCATTTCCCTTGTGTGTTGTTTGTTGTTTGTTTCTTCCTGTCCTTTGTAAATAGTAGGTTTTATCACTTTTTTGCAGCCAGCTCCTAATAAAAAAGGAGCTCTCCACACTGGATTTCAGATACCATTCTAACTCTCATTCTAGTGTCAGTGTGTTAGAATATTTCATTTCAGATATGAGCATTAGAGAATAGCATTGCAAAGAGCTGTGCCAAGATCAGATTCACTTATTATCTTCCCTTTGCAGCCCTACTATGTTTTTTTTTATAAGTGTAACTCATAAAGGGATAAGTTAAAGGGTATGTAGATGAAATGAATCTGTGAGAGACGATGTTGCTGCTTTGTGGAGACTTAAAGCAATATTCAATACTTAAAGACCTATTAATCTCTAGAGATGGACTAGAACTCGAACTCGAAACCCGAGTTCAAGCCAAACTATTTGAATTCGAACGAATTCGGACTTCTCGAACTATCCCGGACTCGGATTTTCGAAATATTAGGACTTTCGATAAATATCGAATGTTCGACCTTTTGAATATGCGAGTAAAATGCCCAATTTACCTATACGCGAGCTCGATCCGTGAGTAAAGTGTCCATTAAAACCTATACACAAGCATTGAATCGCGAGTAAAATGCCATGGTATCTAGGCGCGAGCATCGAAACCGCGAGTAAAGTGTCCATTAAAACCTACACGTGAGCATTGAAACCGCGAGTAAAGTGTCCATTAAAACCTACACGTGAGCATCGAATCTGACGTAGTAAAATGTCCATGGTATCTAGGTGGGGCATCGAATCGCGAGTAAAGTGTCCATTAAAGCCTATAGCGAGCATCGAATCCGCCAGGTAAAATGATGTCCATGACTACGCCCTGAACAAGACCATTTCCCAGGTCCCACAGCCATTTACATTAAGTTACCATTAATATTTTATTCGCATTTCATTAGAACTTTTCGAACTATTTGACTCCCATTGACTTTAATAGGTTCATTTTCGAATTTTTTTCACACTTTCGAACTTTCCATATAGTACAAAAAGTTCGAAAACGGACCGAACTTTCGAAAGTTCGGACATCTCTATTATTCTCTCAAATCAGAGAACTCATGATTGATATATCTACTTTATTGGGAGATATTAAAAAAGACATTAGGATATAGGGGAACATATAGCTCATATAGAACCAAATATGAAGAATTTTCTAGATCATATAATGAACTGGCTGACTCCCATAATTCCTTACAAGATACAGTTACTGCTCTACAATTTAAATAACAGATTTGGAAACAGATTTCGTAGACAAAATCTAAAGTAGAGACATCCCAGAAACTTTATTTTAGCTCCTCCTATTTTAATTTGTCATTTAACATTTGCAACTACTATGGGGGAGATGCAATAATTTCACATTCGCAACCTACCAGCACTTTTCCGCCAAGTAATAAAGGGCATGTCCACCCCAAAACTATAATCCCCCAACTACTGGCCCCATCATGTAGTGTAGTGTAATCCTTACCTCACATCCCAGCTCTATATGGTTCTCCGTAGCCCTCCCCCCAAAGATCCAAAACTGCCCACAGCCGAGGCTAGCAGTCCATATAGGACTCTGCCTCCTACCTGGTCCGCGGAGAAGTTTGGCAGCGTACTGCAGCCTTCTCCCCCCTCCTCCCCCCCCTCCCTCAGGATTCCTCCCCACAGTGTGAAACCTTAATATATAGTATTGCCCTGTCCCCCCAGCCCCAACCGCTATATTTTATGGTTTAGAAAACTGGGGGTGGACATGCCCTTTATTACTTGCGGGAAAAAGTGCTGGTAGGTTGCGAATGTGAAATTTATTGCATCTCCCCCATAGTAGTTGCAAATGTTAAATGACAAATTAAAATAAGGAGGAGCTAAATAAAGTTTCTGGGATGTCTCTTACTTTTAGATTTTGTCTACGAAATCTGTTTTCCAAATCTGTTATTTAAATTGTAGAGCAGTAACTGTATCTTGTAAGGAATTATGGGAGTCAGCCAGTTCATTATATGATCTAGAAAATTCTTCATATTTGGTTTCTATATGAGCTATATGTTCCCCTATATCCATAATGTCTTTTTTAATATCTCCCAATAAAGTAGATATATCAATCATGAGTTCTCTGATTTGAGAGAATAATAGAGATGTCCGAACTTTCGAAAGTTCGGTCCGTTTTATGTGAACTAACACCATTTACTTCTCTCAAATGTAATTTCCCGATTATGTAAAGTGTTGTTGAGGAGTATGGGGGACCCACACTCACACACAAACCCATTTAGCATGGGTGTGTACCAACTGATGTCAGAAGTTGAGGCCCACTAGAGAAATTCAAAACCAGGAGTTTCATTCTATAATTGGAAATTTGAAAACGAACCCAATAGAGGTGAAAGGAAGCTAATATTAGATAATCAGTATCCGGGTCTCCTCCTACAATTTCAAGATTTAATATGTAGGGAACTGTAGAAAACACGGGGAAGTGTACTGTCTAATTATCCAGGAATCCATGGACACTTTTCCACCTGTTCACTTCAAATCATTCAAAGGTTAAAAGCACATGAAACTGACCAGTGCAACAACTAGGACATGTACACTCTATTTTCACTTACCTATGTCTTTTTCACTGTAAAGTTTTCCTTTCCTGTTTGTTTGTTTGTTGTTCTTCCTGTCCTTTGTAAATAGTAGGTTTTATCACTTTGTACCAGCCTGCTCCTAATATAAAAAGGAGTCTCTCCACACTGGATTTCAGTACCATTCTAACTCTCATTCTAGTGTCAGTGTGTTAGATTTATTTCATTTCAGAACATAGTAACATAGAACATAGTAATTAAGGGTGAATAAAGACATTCGGCCATCAAGTCCAAAACCTATTCCCTTTTTTTTTTTTTTTTTTTTTTTTTAACCTACCTAACCAGTTGATCAGAGGAAGGCAAAAAAAAAACCCAGGCTAAAAAAAGGGGGGGAAAAAATTCCTTCCTGACTCCAAAGGCGCAATCGGAAAGTATCCCTGGATCAACCAGGAGGTCTATTAGCATTAATACCAAGTAATTCTCAATATTTTCAAGTTTTAGAAACTATCCAGGCCTTTTTAAAAGTTATCAATGAACTTGCCATACCACATCTGCTGGAAGACAGTTCCACAGTTTCACCGTTTCTCACTGTTAAAGAAACCTTCCTACCCTGAGATGAAATTTGAAATTTCTTTCTTCAACCTTAAAGGATGTCCACGAGTCCTTTGATATGACCTATTAGTCGTGAACAATGCACCAGAGAGTTCACTGTATGGGCATTAATATATTTGTATAAGGTTATCAGTCCCACGCAACCGCCGCTTCTCAATGTAAAACAGCCCTAACTTGTCTAATCGCCTGCATATTCAAGGCCCTCCATTCCCTTATTAATTAGTTGCCCTCTCTGGCACTGCTCAATTTCCAAGATGTCCCTTTTGTATATGGGATTCCAAAACTGCACCGCATATTCCAAAGTGGCCTTACCAGTGCCTTGAAAGAGGGAGAATTAATTTTTCTCTCTTGATTCCATTCCCTCTTTATACAAGACAATTATCTGCTAGCTTAGCTGTTGCTACCTGGCATTTTGTACAGCTAAGTCTGTTATATACCCGAACCCCAAATCTTTTCCATTTCAGACACTTAAACAGAGTTATATTATGGGTGTAGGTGGCACAGGGAGATAATCCCAAATGCTCACCATTACATTTATCAACATTGAATCTCATCGCCATTCTGCTGCCCATTTTGATAATCTATCTAGGTCTGCTTGCAGCACTGCACATCATTGGAAGTTTCCAAAGCTCTGCATAATTTTGTGTCATCAGAAACACAGAGAGTGCTCTCAATGCACCCCTTCTAAGTCATTTATAAACAGATTAAACAGAAGCGGCCCCAGTACAGAACCCCTGAGGAATCTCCGCTTCGAACTTAGCCCACATAGTGTAGCTCTATTAACCACCACTCTTGTTGCTGTGCAATAACCAGTTCTCTATCCATGAACAAATGTTTTCTTCAAGGCCAACAGTCATCGTTTATACATAGTCGCTATTGGCACAGTTATCAAAGGCTTTTGCAAAATCCAAATATACCAATCCAAGCTGTGCCGAATCTAACTTCTTACTCAATTCTTCATAAAAACCATTAATAAATTTGTCTGCATGATCTATTTCTCATAAATCCATGCTGACTACTACTCAATAAGATGATCTCTGAGACAAAGTCAAGGATATGATCCCTTAACAAAGTTTCATCACCTTCCTCACCACTGATGTTAGGCTTACAGGTCTATAGTTACAGGCTCGTGAACGACATACTTTTTGAATAGTGGTATTCATTCGGCTTTTTTCCAATCCAGCGGCACATATCCAGACAAAAGCGAATCTGAAAAGATGAGGACACAGTGGTCTTGCTAGAACGAACTAAGCTCTTTTAAAATCCAGGATGCATCCATCTGGTCCTGGCGCTTTATTGATATTAACTTGTCTAATTGATTCCGTACCATATCCTCTGGTTCCAATGTGAAATCTTCATTTCTCCCTGCACATTGTTACAATGTGTGCACTTTAGGGAAAGCATTGCAAAGAGCTGTGCCAAATCAGATTCTTCATTATCTTCCCTTTGCAGCCCTGTGCTATGTTTTTTTTTTATAAGTGTAACTCATACGTGATCTAGTACTCATATAGTAAAAAGTGTGGGTGAAATGATCGAAAATCCGAGTCCGGGATAGTTCGAGAAGTCCGAATTCGTTCGAATTCAAATAGTTTGGCTTGAACTCGGGTTCGAGTTCGAGTTCTAGTCCATCTCTAGAGATTAATAGGTCTTTAAGTATTAGATATTGCTTTAAGTCTCCACAAAGCAGCAACAGTCTCTCACAGATTTCATTTCATCTACATACCCTTTAACATTATCCCTTTATGAGTTACACTTATAAAAAAAAAACATAGTACAGGGCTGCAAAGGGAAGATAATGAAGTGAATCTGATCTTGGCACAGCTCTTTGCAATGCATTTCTCTAAAGTGCACACATTGTAACAATGTGCAGGGAGGAAATGAAGAGTTTTCACTTGGATAACATGGATATGGTACGAATCAATTCATAACAATTTATATTCAATAAGCGCCAGGACCAGATGGATTGCATCCTAGGATTTTAAAAGAGCTTAGTTCAGTTCTAGCAAGACCACTGTGTCCTCATCTTTTCAGATTCGCTTTTGTCTGGGGATTGCCGCGGTTGGGAAAAAAGCCAATGTAATACCATATTCAAAAAGGTGTCGTTCACAGCCTGTAACTATAGACCTGTAAGCCTAACATCATGTGGTGGGAAGGTGATTGGAACTTTGTTAAGGGATCATATCCTTGACTTTGTCTCCAGAGATCATCTTATTAGTAGTAGTCAGCATGGATTTATGAGAAATAGATCATGCCAGACAAATTTAATTGGTTTTTATAGAAGAAGTGAGTAAGAAGTTAGATTCAGGCACAGCTGTGATGTTGGTATTTTGGATTTTGCAAAGCCTTTGATACTGTGCCACATAGGCGACTAATGTATAAACTGAGACTGTTGGCCTTGAAGAAAACATTTGTTCATGGATAGTAGGAACTGGTTATTGACAGCAAACAGAGAGTGGTGTTTAATGGAGCTACATCTATGTGGGCTAAATTTCTAAGCGGAGTTCCTCAGGGTTCTGTACTGGGGCCGCTTCTGTTTAATCTGTTTATAAATGACTTAGAAGGGGTGCATTGAGAGCAAGTCTCTGTGTTTTGCTGATGACACTAAATATATCAGAGCTTTGGAAACTTCCAATGATGTGCAGTGCTGCAAGCAGACCTAGATAGATTATCAAAATGGGCAGCAGAATGGCAGATGAGATTCAATGTTGATAAATGTAAGGTGATGCATTTGGGATTTAATAATCCCTGTGGCCACCTACACCCTAAATACTCTGTGTTAAGTGTATCTGAAATGGAAAAAGATTTGGGTTCTGGTAGATAACAGACTTAGCTGTAGCAACAATGCCAGGTAAGCAACAGCTAGAGCAGCAAGAATTGTCTTGTATAAGAGGGGAATGGAATCAAGAGAGAAAATATTTATTCTCCCTCTTTACAAGGCACTGGTAAGGCCACATTTGGAATATGCGGTGCAGTTTTGGAATCCCATATACAAAAGGGACATCTTGGAAATTAGGCAGTTCAGAGAAGGGCAACTAATTAATAAGGGGAATGGAGGGGCTTGAATATGCAGGCAGATTAGACAAGTTAGGGCTGTTTACATTGGAGAAGCGGCGGTTGCGTGGGGACATGATAACCTTATACAAATATATTAATGGCCCATACAGTGAACTCTCTGGTGCATTGTTCACTAAATAGGTCATATCAGAGGACTCGTGGACATCCTTTAAGGTTGGAGAGAAAGAAATTTCATCTTCAGTTTAGGAAGTGTTTCTTTACAGTGAGAACGGTGAAACTGTGGAACTGTCTTCCAGCAGGATGTGTAATGCAAGTTCATTGAATAACTTTTAAAAAGGCCTGGATAAGTTTCTAAAACTTGAAAATATGGAATTACTGGTATTAATGCTATAGACCTGGTTGATCCAGGGATACTTTCCGATTGCCGTTTGGAGTCAGGAAGGAATTTTTCCCCCCCTTTTTTAGCTGGGGTTTTTGCCTTCCTCGGATCAACTGTTAGTGTAGGGTTAAAAAAAAAAAAAAAAAAAAAAGGGAATAGGTTGGACTTGATGGACGAATGTCTTTATTCAACCTTAATTACTATGTTCTAGGTTACTATGTATCTGAAATGAAATAAATCTAACACACTGACACTAGAATGAGAGTTAGAATGGTATCTGAAATCCAGTGTGAGAGACTCCTTTTTATATTGGGAGCAAGGCTGCAAAAAAGTGATACACCTACATTTTACAAAGGACAGGAAGAAACAAACAAACAAACAAACAAGGGAAATGAAAACTTTACAGGAAAAAGACATAAGGTAAGTGAAAAAATAGAGTGTACATGTCCTTTAAGAAAAGTGTCAGTTGCACTGGTCAGTTTCATGTGCTTTTAACCTTTGAATGATTTGAAGTGAACAGGTGAAAAGTGTCCATGGATTCCTGGATAATTAGACAGTACACTTCCCCTGTGTGTTCTACAGTTCCCTACATATTAAAATCTTGAAAATTGTAGGAGGAGACACGGATACTGATTATCTAATATTAGCTTCCTTTCACCTCTATTGGGTTCGTTTTCAAATTTTCAATTATAGAATGAAACTCGCTGGTTTTGAATTTCTCTAGTGGGCCTCAACTTCTGACATCAGTTGGTACAAATCCACATGCTAAATGGGTTTGTGTGAGTGTGGGTCACCATACTCACTCAAACAACTTTACATTATCGGAAATTACATTTGAGAGAAGTAAAATGGTGGTATTCACATATTTATCTGTGCTTGCTTTGTCATTAAATTATTAATGTTTAGTGAGTGCTATTAATAACCCCCACCCTCCCTTACTCACTGCCTTCTTGTAATGTCTGTGACACTTATAAGTTCTGCACAGCCTCACCATGGACACTGCTCTGGTTATACATATTCCGCTTCCTCTTCTTTCTTTTCTCTACTGATACTCTTAAATGTTGCAGAAAGTGTGCTGGCAGGCAGGCAAAAATCCTAGTAAGAGGTCAGGGATAGGGAACATATTATAATTTCTGCTTTTGGAATGACAGGTCTTTCCCTGTTTTTAAATCCGAAAAAAGGTTTTTTTTAGAATAAAGATACCACAGTTGCAGTTCTTTATTATTATTACGTGTGTGGCCAATTAAAATTTATTATGTAACAACATGGCTGCAAAGACATTAAAAGTCGTCTTTTATTATTAAATATTCAGCAGCAAAAAGTAAATAGTTAAAAAAGAAAAATAACACAGAGCCTTTATGAGAAGAACAGTTCACATTTATTTCATTGTTAACACTCTCTAACATGCTCTTTAACAGGTTGGTCACATATGAAAAAGTAGTGGTTACAAAGATAAGCAAAGCCCAGAGAGGAATGGGCACTTAGAGATACACTTTCAGAACTCCTGCTCTCTCTTTACAGAAATGCAGTGTTGATGGATTTGAATGGGAAAAGATATTGTAAATAAATATGTTTAATAAAAAGTCTCCTGAAAAATATCCCCCAACATCCTGGTCTATCTGAATGAGTTTGATGACCCCAATGATTGGAAATATTATTTTACAAAAAGATTAGTAGGCAGGGTATTTGCTGAGTTTATATATATGTCCATTTATTTTCCCAACAGGACCTCCAGAATATCTCAATACGTATTGATTTTATTCCAAGAGAGAAACTGATTAAGCAGCAAATTTCTTTTTTAAGCCAACTTATTGGGTGTTAGGTAAATCTGCAAGTCAGTTTTTTTACAATGTTATCCTCCTTATATGGTATCTTGATGACCCATATAACATAATGTCCCATATATTTGCTGGTACTTTTGTCCCATTGAAAATGAGTTTTGAAAGTATTGTCACCTGGGACACACAATGTGTCCCTTGTTTTTCACCCTTGAAAAATTGAGGTAGATTTATATTCACAAAATTCTGCAATTATTTTCAGGTAGAAAATACAGTGACAAAACGTGCTTCCCCCAGACTGAGCACATATACTGTGTGTACACATAGATCTTGGCCCGGCATTCCCTTCAGATCGCCGATCGATAAATCAGAGTTGTAGTCTCTCTGATGGGAATTACTGCAGCTCTGCCATTATTGTATGGAAAACCAGTCGGTTGCATCAAAAATGTTGGCCAACATTTCAACCTGATTGAATACAATATTGTCTGTGATGGTCGATTGGGTCAGTAAAATTTGGCTATACTTTATTCTTTTAACAGTAATATCAAAATTAAACATAGGTAGTAGAATATTAATCACCTGGCTAGGAGTAACAAGAGTTACAGGAACCCTAATTATTTGCATCATAAATATAAGAGAATTCTCAGTGCTGCACCAGCAAGGAATTTTAGGCACATTCAAATGGATTCTGAGTAGCCAACAAAGTTGTTAGTTGTTGGCACAGCTCTTTGCAATGCATTTCTGTACTGTAGTTTAAAGGACAACTGTATTGTCTAAGCTCAGCCCCCACGTCTGGAATCTATCCAATGAGAAGAAGTGCTTATTGCAGAACACAACTTCTCATTTGTAAGGCCCTGGGACAAAAGGGGGGTGGAGCAACAACTGTACAGTTGTCCTTTAATTTAAAATCTCATTAGCTTATGCATGGAAATTTTAAGTCTTTGCATCATTGGTAAACTGCAAACTTTCCTTTAATAACCAAACCAGTACGAGTCCTGGCCTGTCTGGTTGACATGTGCTGATTTACAAAATGTTGGCTTAATTTATTTCACAGCTTTCACCGGTTATAATAGAAATGAGAAAATTCTTAAACCCCAACATACGAGTAATTTGTTAAAATTAATTTATCAACATAGTGTTTGCTTCTCCAAACAAATTAGAATAACTATTTTGTGGCATGTTTCATCATATACATCATATATAAACAGTCTTCTCGGGGGTATTGCATAGTTAGTAATGTCTAATAAATCTGACATTGTTTCTAAGGGAAGAAAACCCTGCCTGTCTGAAATGCTGGAAACTATAATGAATGAAGTTTTAAAGGAGAACTTCACTTACCTAAACCAGGCTCCACCGTTGGAAAGTAAACAGGACGAGAACCTAAACTGCACTGTCCTCACCCCTGGGTTTACTTTTTAACTCTAGATTTACACACCTTAAGTTTCCTTCGGTGTTCTGATCCTGGAGTCCATTGGCGACCAACGAGGAGACACACGCTGAAAGAAGAGTGTCTCCTTACTGGCCGGATCGTGAATGCTGATGTGGGAGCGGAGCAACAAAGGAAACTTAGGTGAGTAAATCTAGAATTAGAAAGTAAACCCATGAAATGAGGACAGTTTGGTTTAAGTCCTCATCCTGGGTACTAGAGAGAGCATGGATTGCAGCAGTGGGGTCTAGATGAATATAATTGTCCTTTAAGGGCATCTTTACTCCCTTACAACATTTTTTATTGTTGTAAGGGAGTGTTTAGGACCTTGGGTTCACAGTATTTAAGACGTTCCAGGGAGTAGATATGAAATTGCTTTTTTTTGTAGGGGTGAATATGTATCTTGTAAATACCAATATGAAACCATATATCAGTGATACGGCTCTTTGCAAAATTACATCAGGGGACTTGCTGTAAAGGGCTCTATTGCCCGAATGGCTGCAAACCCCACAGTAACTAATATAATATCAGGCTAGTTTTGTGCAGCAAAATTGTTATTAGGCTGTAAAACAACCATTACCCAGTGCTCCTTGCCTAACCGCACCCCCGCTATGCAGTAACTAATATAAATTGATTTTTACATCATGGGAGAGCGATAAGCGAAGGAGCATTGGGGAGCGCCATCCCCATAATATAGATACTATCAATACTGTCTTACTGTAAATTCCCTTCTTATGTATTCCTGTGCATTGTTACATTTTATTACTAAAACCCCCAATTTATCAATAAAGAAGACCCACACCAACCCTTCGAAACAAAACAACAGCAATAAAAATGACATTTTCCAAAACAATATATATATAAAACAATTAAAAAATAGACACAAAATAAAGATGTTTAGAAGTACAGATGTAAAGCAAACGTATTCAAAAAAGCGAAGCAAACTGCATGGCATAGGCAAAAGCAGCACATCCTGTGTTCTACCCAAAAGGTGGAGAAACGTTCTGAAATAAAGTGGAGACAATGTGAGCTTGCACATATCATTGCCCCATTTATCCCATTTAAAATCCCACAAATCCAAAACCAGGAATATCTATACAATGCTAACTAATAAATTCAACTCAAAAGATTCCCCATTTAACTAAACTGTTTTGAAAGATAAATTATTGTGGTTCAAGGGGAATTGTGGGAATTACCTTAATTAATACTCATTTGGTTAATAAAGGTTAATTCTGAGTTTAGGTTAATTAAACCCAAATCTGAATGTTACCACTAGAACACATATCCCACATTGCCCTGTTGCATCTGTTTTTAACAACCATGTCAACCATTATTTAGCCAACCAGGACCAGCATGTTTAACTCCCTTACCTTACATTTGTTAAGTCTTACCTCCTGTTCTTTAAGTCTTAACTCTCGTTCTTTAATTAATCAGAAATGAAACAGAAGCAGGCGCTTGCCATGCAGTCGGAACAGTCGGAGGATGCAAACTCATGAGTTTAACAACTTCCCTGTGTGCTCCTGTTTGATTAATTGAAGAACGTGGGGTAAGACTTACAGGTTAATTTATAAAAGTTCTTATCATTTAAAAAGGTGCTAAATTTGCCCCAACCAATCAGATGTTAGCTTTCAAAAGTTAAATAAGATCTGATTGGTTGGGGCAAAATTAGCACCATTTTAAACGATAAGAACTTTTATTGAATCTCCCTGTTAGTGCCTTTACCTCCTGTTCGTCAATTAATGTGAAGAAGTCAATTCAGTGGAACGTACTTTTAGTAAAAAATCTATTTAACTTTAAAGGAACACTGAGTTGTAGTTTTTAAATACAGTAAATCCTTATCTATTATTCACAGGGAGGTGAGAAAGCTTATTACCACCTCCCTGTGAATAATAGAATGCCCTGGAACAGTGATACACTTACCTTAATGGCGCTCCACTAACAAGCATGCTGTCCAAATCACGCACCTACCTTTTGTATTGGTACAAATGGTCGGGACAACGCATCTGACAGCTGAGAAGGATCTGAGTGAAGCGCCAGTAAGGTGCCTTGCCGTGCTCCCGGGCGTTCTTGTATTTACAGGGAGTTGGGAATAAACATTCTCACCTCCCTGTGAATAATAGAAATGGATTTTATGTACATTACATAAGTATATGAAATCTGTTTAGCGTCCGTTTAATAAGAAAAATTATTCTAAATAAAGGCAGTGACAAATTTTGAACCTGCATCAACTTTAATCCTTAGTGGTTTAAAGGACAATTGTAGTCTGCATTGTACCCAGGGTGAGGACCTAAATAGCGAAGAACTAACTTCTGGGGACTTACTAACTCCTGCAATACTTACTAACGTCTCCTTCAATTCTCCACTTCCTCCATCCTCTCACTGTGCAGCCATTGGGAAGACACGCTCCTCAAGGTGGGAAGAGAGGTGTCGAAGGAGACTTTGAGTAAGTATTGCAGGAGTTAGGAAAATTACCCAGAGTTGAGGACTTTAGGTCCTTATCCTGGGTACAATGCAGCTATGGATCGGAGACAAGGCAATTGTCCTTTAAACTATATAAGGCCTCAAACATAAATATCTAGAAAATTCCATGTTAATTCTCCATTTCTACCAAACATCGCCAAGACAAGAAAAAGGATTATCTTGAATATCTTGAATTTTTTAACTTTGAGTATAAAAATTGAACTTCCATGTGTTTGCTAAATACTTGCACATGTAGTCATTCCATATTTTGTAAGGGTTAGTGACCTTTTACCAGAGTATAGTGTGGCAGGACATATACATATACCGCTGTACCCAGGGCATTTTTAGGCACTGATAAAGAGCATCACAATGGCAACAGTTGGGGGTGCTTGTTAGTGGGGTGCAGAAATATAAAATGTAAATACATAGAGAAGATCATACATTCTAATTACATTGGATATATTATCCATGTGAAATACAGGAATGTGCTGTTGCTATACCATTCAGTTTTAGTAAATAGGCTCTACACGCTGCAGTGCTGGCAAAGAAAAGATAAAATATGCTGAGAATATTGTCAGGGGTTGGTAAATTGGAATCTACAGGGGACAGTAAAGTGGAATATATTGTGTTTAGCTTTGAGATTTCATTACATTTTAAAGAACAGAGAAATGACAATACAATCGGAAAAGGCAACATATATAAGACCTTGTGGTTTTCCTGCGGGAGAGAGAATTCCGTAAGGTGCACAAATTGTGGTGTTTCATACGGGAACAAAATATATTGTAATTTGTGTTTTATTTCAATCCTTTGTAGTAAAAATCATAAAGCCAAGGCTGAAGTTTCATACACAAGCGGGAGATGAAAATAGCCATTGCGGCAGGTAACTGAGCATATGTTGTTGTTTGGACGGGCGATGTTGAGCAGCAACACACATGCAATTACCTTAAAACCACACTGGACAATTGCATTATAACCATTGGTAGTAGTAAGTACTAGAAGTAGTAAAAAAAGAAATGCAGAAAAAGTTTCCATTCAGATGCTTAAAAATCAGAATTGGGATTCAAAATGTATATAATGAAATTGTCTTTATTGCCATGAAACTTTTATTCACTAGGGACACAGTGAAACCCCCTTACACAAGAACTATAGTGTTTTTAAGCAAATGAATAAATATTAAAGAACAAAAGTGAAAAAAACTTCTGACTAGTCCAACAGCAGCTCTGAGCATGTTCATCCTTTGTTAAGAGAGTTCCTCTTTCTCTGTGATGTTCAGTATAATACCAGTTTTCCTACTTCCCAAAACTATTACTTTCAGAGTGGTAGCAGAAGGATTACTCTCAGCTGCCTGGTTAGATCCTCTGAAACTTCCCAATTCATTTGTATATGCCATGGATGCAAATGTTTAAATGTAAACGGGGTTGTGATGAATCTTCTACTATCTGCCACTCTGCAAGGAAATGGCTTTGGAAAGTAGGAATACTGACTCCTACCATCAAGGGCAAAACCTTTTATGCCCTAAAAGCCTTGAACAAACACTAGATAATGGAGATAATTGGAATCTGCCAAAGATAGATAGAAATTCTATAGGAACATTGAGAATGTATGGCCAGGTAAGTTATCATTCTAAACAATCCTCCAAACTGGTGCACAAGACAAGTATAGGCGGACACTTTTTTTAATCTTAAATGAAGCACCCTTCTATTTCCAGTCCTATTTTCTTTAAAGTTCATATGTGATTTATTCATATTCATGATTATTTTGTGAAATCACATATTATTTGTATTTTATTTTATTTATTTATAAAACGGTGTCCTTCCTGTGAATTCAAATTTTTTGTATGTTATGTTTTGTTTTGTTTCAGTAAGCGATCATTTTTTAATGCTACCTCCTAAAATTTTTAATTTCCTTAGCTATTTTGGTCAATACTATATACAGCTGTGAAAATTATTTTTATTACGCAGAATCTGAGTTTAAATGGCCATCTGTCATACTGTTATAGACAGACAAACAAGGTTAAGAACTGTCCCTGAAAGTGTCCCGACTGATTAAAGATATTTTTGTTAAGTTTATTTTTTTGGGTTAGGGTTATTTAGCTTATTTTCTTTAATTTAGAAAAAAATCTACTAATTATATTTCTTGTATCCAATTATTTTATTTAGTATATTCATTAGATATTTAAAATTAATATTTTTGCTGATTTTATAATTTGGTAAACTGCAACATCCTACATTTACATTACAAGCTATAAAATAAAAATAAAAAAAGTTTTACTTATTTTTCATGAAATTTCAACACAAACAGCAGAAAGACTTTGGGAAAACCTATGTCATCCATCTCAAAGCCAAACACAACAAATCCAAAATAATCAGGCACGGTTAATCTCAACATCTTTCATCCAAAATATTTTTGTATACAATAAAAAAAAAAACAACAACTTTAAAACACATAAACATTAATTTGAGGTAGTTTTTTGTTTCTGTCAATACTATTGAAATAACTTTCACCCTCCCAAACAAAAATAAATCTAAACCAAGTGAAAGAAAAATACAAATTTTGTATCAAAAAAAGGCAACACTGTAACATTTAACCTATATCGCAGAAAATCTCTCCTGCTAAAGACATTGTAAAAAAAAACAAAAAACAAACAAACAAAAAAAATCTAATGTCTGTAAACAGCAATGCAATGCAGAAACCTGCATTTTTTTTGTGCACCCGTGTTGAAGATAATACATTCAACTCTGTCAGGAAATAAATATAGAAGAAGAGTTAATTTTTTTGGTTCCCTTAATGGGTCAATACTGTCTTTATTTTCTCTATCTTCTTCAGCTGGCCCAAGCTGGCCCACTCTTCATGCTACTCCTTGGTCACATTAGTTTTACATGAATGAAGAAAGGCTTTAAACAGCAGTGGCAATTGTTCTAGAGGTACAGTCACCATCTTCCCTGCAATAAACAAAACTTATTTTAAATGACATCACTAACATTTGAAAGGGGCGTTAACAGAATAAAATGAAGAAAAGTAATTAGAGAATGACTTTCACTAATTAGTAATGTATGTAGTGTTAACCTTTTATATTCTATAACTTAAATGTTAAGTTAAATTAGCAAACTGTAAAAAGATTGATTTTGTTGATATATAAAAGTACGTACTCATTACTATCAATCCATCATCTCAGATCGAATTGGTGTAATTGTTGAGGACTAGAGTTGGTGTACAGACGCCTTTAGGCATACATTATAAATAACATAAACCCTTTTTAAAATTTATACTGTAATTTTACTTTTCATTTTTGTAAAATCTCTTCTCACCAATCTGATAGATGGTTCTTTTAGTGATATACATACCAGCGATGTAGCGAATCTCAGGGAGGCACATCATTAGTTCAGGGAACCTGTTTGGCTGGTGTGGATACCTATACTCTGTAAAATCCTGGCACACATACCAGTACCGTTTGTTCAGTTGCTCCACCTGGGAGACACTACTTAGGCCTTGGATGTCTAGGGAATAGAAATATAATTAAGTACTGTAACGTTTTGATGGATTTTGTAAAAAAAAGTCTTCTTCTACTTCTTGGGTGATGTCCTAAACAATTACCCCATGAATGCTAGAGAAGAAGATTTCAAACACTAACAGGGAGATGTAATAAAAAGTAAATAAAATTATCTAAAAATGGTGCTAATTTTACACTAATAGATCAAATGATATTTATCATTTGAAAGCTAACACCTGATTCTTTGGGGCAAAATTAGCCCTATTTTTAACAATAAGAACT
Organism: Hymenochirus boettgeri; assembly: GCA_019447015.1. Classification (NCBI taxonomy): domain Eukaryota; kingdom Metazoa; phylum Chordata; class Amphibia; order Anura; family Pipidae; genus Hymenochirus; species Hymenochirus boettgeri. Next base: position 146,534,779 of record CM033476.1, on the reverse strand, counting down.
TTTATTACATCTTCTGCTAAATATTTTTTAAGGACAGGTTTAGTTTGGACAACCCTGATATTAACGATCACCTGCAAGCTCTATGTATCTTTGGGTCATCCCTTAATCCATTTTATTTATCTGTGTAGGCTGATCTAATAACAGACTACCCTGTCTCATCATCAGAAAGTTCTTATACATAGACTTTGCATGAGTAAAAGGGTCTCTCTGCTTTAAAATCACTGGTACCTTTAGACAGAGCTAGAGACTAAGGCTTCAACACTTTTTTTCAGGATATAAAAAAGAAGCTTTAGATCCTGAGAAATATTTGTTTGAAATTACAGCATTTACTGTGATGGTAAAATAACTACAATTGTAAAGTATAAAAATTGAAGTTGATCTTTCTGCAAAGTGAAATCTTTGAGTAAACTGTAAACTGCAGAGACAAGCAAGCCCTACGTAAGCGTGCAGCCATTTTTAGATATTGGATAGAATCTATATCTAGTAAGTGAGCATAAGGGATAGCACTGAATCTTACCTTGGTTTAGGAAGTTAATGGCTTTCATGCAAACATACTCTTCACTGCTAACTTTGAGTTGGCTGAATTTTCGGAACAAATATATTAGCCGCTCCATGACTTCCATACCATCCTCGCTAAACCTGCAGAAACATGAACACATTTGTTCTGTAGCTGTTTTTACCCACATGATGGTTTAAATTTTCTTTTCATTCTAAGATCTAACATAATAAGCGTCCCCTTTACTAGGAGTATACAAGAGTTACATTTAAACCAATAATGTATTAACTTGACAACTTATTAAAGGGCATGTCCACCCTTATAACAAAGAACTGGTGACTTGTCAGATATCTGCCTGCAACCCCAACTACTATTTTTATCAGTCTAACGCATGCTTTTGTAACCAGATATTTAATGACAGATACTTTCTGGCCAAAGTATCCGCCTCACTCAATGAACTTTTTATAAGCTTGAGCATGTACAGAGGAGGCAGCAGGGGAATCAGCAGTCAATCATTGGTTGTGATGTGAGCAGTCAGTCTTGAATGACTGCATGAAGAGAGGAGCCAGCCTTCTCTGCCAGAATAGTTGCAATAATTATCCTTTAGAGATGGCTGAACTTCCTGGAGTTCGGTTCATTTCCAAACTTTTGGACTACAGTAAAAGTTCGGAAACTAACCCATTAAAATTCAATGGGAGGAAATCGTTTGAAAAGTTTAGATTAAATACAAATACAATATCAATGGTAACTTACTTTCTATATTTGGAACCTGGGAAATGGTCTGAGGAACACAAATATATCGCCAAAACGCATTTAAACATTTCTTTCCCCCACGATCGGGCAATTGCCGGTTTTCCGTATGCTACATTCGAGTGTTATGGCCAATTCGAGGGTTACCGAACGCTACATTCAAGGGTTACCGAAAATCGAACAATACATTTGAGGGTTATCGAAAATTGTACATTACATTCAAGGGTTACCGAATTCGAATGCTACATTCGAGGGTTACCGAAAATCGAACATTACATTTGAGTGTTACTGAAATCGACCGATACATTCAAGGGTTACCAAAAATCGAACAATACATTCGAGGGTTACCGAAAATCGAACATTACATTTGAGTGTTACTGAAATCGACCAATACATTCAAGGGTTACCAAAAATCGAACAATACATTTGAGGGTTACCGAAAATTGAACATTACATTTGAGTGTTACTGAAATCAACCAATACATTCGAGGGTTACCGAACGATATATTCGAGGGTTATCGAAAATCGAACATTACATTTGAGTGTTACTGAAATCGACCGATATATTCAAGGGTTACCGAAAATCGAACAATACATTTGAGGGTTACCGAAAATTACATTTGAGTATTACTGAAATCAACCAATACATTCGAGGGTTACCGAACGATATATTCGAGGGTTACCGAAAATCAAACAATACATTTGAGGGTTATTGAAAATCGAACATTACATTCAAGGGTTAACGAATTCAAATGCTACATTCGAGGGTTACCGAAAATCGAACATTACATTCAAGGGTTACCGAATTCAAATGCTACATTCGAGGGTTACCGAAAATCGAACATTACATTTGAGGGTTACCGAAAATCAAACATTACATTTGAGGGTTATCGAAAATCAAACATTACATTTGAGTATTACTGAAATCAACCAATACATTCGAGGGTTACCGAACGATATATTTGAGGGTTACCGAAAATCAAACAATACATTTGAGGGTTATCGAAAATCAAACATTACATTCAAGGGTTACCGAATTCGAATGCTACATTCGAGGGTTACCGAAAATCAAACGTTACATTTGAGTGTTACTGAAATCAACCGATACATTTGAGGGTTACTGAAATCGACTGATACATTTGAGGGTTACTGAAATCGACTGATACATTTGAGAGTTACAGAAATCGAAAGCTACATTCAAGGGTTACTGAAATTGTAGGATACATTTGAGGATTACCAAATTCAAATGTTACATTCAAGGGTTACCAAACTAGTTTGGATAGTTTGATTTTGTCCCAAACTTGGGTTTCGATCCATCACTATTATCCTTATATATCTGGTTAGTAATGTATCTAATAATGTGCTGAAAATATCAGTGTGTGTTGGGAGGCAGGTAACTGACAAATGGACAGTTTTTTAGTTTTAAGGGTGAACATGCCCTTTAAGAGAAGTTGAGGCTTAAAGTGTATTCTTAAAAAAAAAAAACATACAAAGGATTTTAAAACAGACCTTGAAATCTATGCTGGAAACCAAGAATGAAAATCTTAAGCAACAGAAATTAATCCTGACGGAAAAGCTGAAGATGGCTTCCCTTTGTCACCAATGATAAATGCAGCAGATAAATGGTGGTAACTTTTATCAACTGCTTCAAGGTGAATCACATATGTTAGTGTGTAATATAAGCCAAGGATCCGTAGGCACTTGTTTACTGTAATATTTATATATTCCCCCAGCAACCTCGCTGAATGTATGATTTAAACATATTTGTGATACCTATAATAGCGCGGCCCTATCAAGAGTAGAATTGGGTTAAAGAAAAAACTGGCAAAAGGGATAATAGAAAAGGGAGTACATCATTTGTTTTAAAAGAGTTCTGCAGCTGCAGGAAAGATCCCAACGCTGAGCCTTAGGTGGGAGTGGGAATAAGCTGGGATGTCCACAGAAAAGGGAATATTGACATTTCCCGTAGCTCGGCACATCAGCACTGAGAGATTTCTAGTTACCGTAATATGATTTTATTTAATAATTGGCTATTCCTCAATTATTTAAAATGAGAGAACCTGTAGTTAGTTTCAGCTGTGAAAGCGCCATTATAGGACGTTCAGCTTTTTTGCTCTTGAACCTGGACATTCTCATTGTTATTAAAGCCTCAAAAACATGGTCAATGGACACCATGCCCCCCAAGGAACAGGCAGGTGAATAATGGTTGTTCCGACTGTAAATCGCATTGGATCAATAAACCGCCCAACCGAACAGCAAGATGCTTGTGATTATTGCCCTGGAATGCCAGTTAACCTCATCAGTCGCCCCTCATTCTCACTCTTTAGACAGAGTCATTGTTTAAACAGCTCCTTTAACTCTACCATTGGGAGTAGGAGGGTGAGATGTTTCCTGTATTATTTAATTAGGTGAATGATTTTCAAATAATTCTGTAATCCATAAGACTGGATGGTGATGATTGGAGATCTCCAGGTTAAAAAAACACCTAATAAAAACATATAGGGCAGGTCTGCAGGACCAATTGAGAAACATTTACCAAAAAACAAGCCCAGAGCTCAACTCAAACAGACTTAAAATTGTATTTCCTTCTGTAATGTTCCTGTCCAATCTATGTCTGCCACCTGCTGGTAAAATCACATTTAACAACCCCTGTGATAAAAAAAAAAATGAGCAGTTTTATACAGACATAACCAAATTGTCTTTGATAAAAGCAATTTGCGGGCTTGGTTTTAAAGAACAAGTTTTTGGAACTTTGAATATTTGAGATTTTTATTGATTACTAGATTTAAAATTTTCTGTATCGAGCATTGAATATTCTATATCAAACATCAAATATTCAATACTATTGGAACTTTGCTTACAGAGTGCCCCTGTGGTCCACATGAAAGGTGGTATTAATGATGGGTTTATTATCCTGATCCTGCACCTGCCATCACATCTCCTGGCACAGTAAGATCAAACATATGTACCAGTCACTGTGAGGAAACATGTATGTACCAGTCACTTTGGGTAAACATGTATGTACTGGTCACTGTGGGCAAACGTATATGTAGCAGTCACTGGGGGCAAACTTGTATGTAGCAGTCACTGGCAGCAAACTTCTGTGTACCCCTCACTGTTGGAAAACTTCTTTGTACCAGTTACTGTTGGCAAACTTTGCAGCTGTTGGCAAACCTATGTGTACCTGGGCATGATGGCATCCTATATTTACCAGCCTGTGTGGGCTTGGCATGGGGACATCTTATTTTTACCATTCTGTGTGGGTTGGGCATGAAGGTATCTTATATTTACCATTCTGTGTGGGCTGGGCATGAGGGCATCTTGTATTTACAATTCTGTGTGGGCTAGGCAAGAGGGCAGCTTATATTTTCCAGTATGTGGGTATGTGAATGAGGGCATCCTAAATTTAACAGTCTAGGCTAGGAGACGATAACGGCTTAAGACAGAACCTTTAACGCCAGAAGATAGCTGGCGTTAAAGATTCGGAATGGGTAAATCTCATTCGCTATACACTGAGAGCCGTTATTGGCTATTTTACCAAAAAGATATTTAAACTATCAGTCACTTTATAAAACAAACTCAGCACTGACCTGTGCAATTCATTTTCAGACGGTGAGTATTTTGAGGTAACATCAGCCAAGTCACCAAAGATCTGCTTGTTATAAGTGGTGAGTGATGACAGCAATATTAGTTCTTGCCATGTAGCACTAAGGAGACACGTGTAATCCTTAATGGACAAATCACCGAAAAATGGCAGCTTCTTCACCCAAGTAATCTGCCGAAACAGCAATTCGTCTGCAAGCCGGCACAACAAGGAGAACAGCTCAGATTGAGTCACTTTGTACCTAGAAAAGAAATACTGTTATGTTATATTTTAGCACAAAATCTTACCTAGTATTAATTAGGAGGCAGGGGCTCCGTGTTCATGAGGTGATTTGAAAACATTTGTTAGGGTGGCAGAAACCCCTCGATGTACATCGTTAGACTGGACTGTTGGGGCCCACTAGGAAATCTGAGGCCAAAGGCCCAACGGGATTAGTTTAGGCACTTTTTATTACTCCTTTACAAATATTATCTTACTCCTACTGATTCCTATTGTTTATTAAAATGCATTTCTGTCCCTTTGGCTCTGTATTTAAGTTTTCTTGGGTGAATGGGCTGTGGGTCCACAAGGCTAAGTCCACACCAGGGAATCTTTCGTCCCGACCAACAGTTCGCCACTAGCGAGCGTTTGGCCAGGACAAATCACTGTCAATGATTGCTGCAATCGATCTTGCGGTCCATAGGAGACAGCACAATTGTTGGTGATTTTCCGACATGTCGAACAGGTCTTAACTGTCAAAATCACTTCTCATTTTTCGGACCAACAGATTTCAGTGCAGTGCATATTACAAATGCTTCTGTCCCAAACAATGAGAAATTCCTTTGCTTTTTATACAAAAAAATTATCTTTGCAGTGTATTTAGCTTCCATGGATGTAAGAAAAGTCTGGGGAATTGAACCTGGAACCTCATGTACTGTGTATTGCTAAAAGGAAATAACCTGTGACTTTCTGAAAACATGGCATACATATGTTGCACCACCAGAGACACAACAAAGAATATAGGTACATATAGAAACTCTGTGCAAAGTGGCGGAATTACCGCCACCCCCACGAGGAAGGGGGGGGGGGCAGGAGGTAAGAGGGTCCTCACCAAAGGTACGTGATCAGACCCGAACTGCCGATTGCGTTTTTTAAACTGCTGATCGCCCATATGTTTACTTCATACATGGGAACAGCTGTTTAAAAACAGCTGATCGTGGACCTTTGGCACACTGGTAAGGGGTGTGTCAGGGGCCCAGGCTCCTGCAGTTACACCCCTGTCTGTGCATAGAAACAGTTAATACTGGGGTTGGGGCGTGGCTCTTTGAAGACTACATGGGCTGTGAGTTGTACTGGTAACAACATGGAAGCCTTTTAAATGCAACTAGAGAAGAATCTTACAATATACAGGTGTTCTGGGGAGAAAAACTTTCACATTAAAACAATTTAAGTTTAGTTCTCCTTTAACATAAATATATACAGAGGAATGAGATTGGGAGGTACAACACTGCACACACGAGATGATATTTTGATCAGAAGGCAGTTCATATTTTGGTTTATCTAGTCAATTATTGTCCAATTTTTTTTATCACAACCGACATTTTTGCCCATTATCCCTTCAAAATTGAATTGAAAATGGATCTTCACCCTAATGCATATTCTAGGCCTTGTGATCGGCCATGCTGAAATGAAGGCAGTACAGATAGCTGGTCTATTTGAGTTTGTAGTAAGTACGGTACATAGAATGATTATAGCAATAAATAAGTTGCAAAAATGTGTGATGAATCAATGCACCCGGTTGAACTTACCCGTCCTCAATAAGCATAGGTGTATTAAGAGGCTCTATGACCTCAGCTGTAAGCAATTGGTTAATGAGGGTATGAGACTGTGGATCAAGACTTCTGGTCTGAGCTGGCATCAGTGTGGGGTGAGCAGAGTAACTAAAGAGATGAGGTAGATACTGATAGTGTGTTGGGCCTGGAGTCCCTAAGTACTGATCCCGCAGTGAGCTGAATCCATTTAATTCCATCGACTTGCTGCAAGTAGATAAACATAAAAGGTTAAGCCAACAGAGAAACAAGTAAACCAAGTTGAGACCATATTTACTAAAACAATATTCATTATCACACCAGAGCAGCAGTAACTGCAACAATGCTTTTTGTTGGCAATACACTGCACTATCCAAGCAGGACTTAAAAGGTAGCTGTGGTCTTCCTGCCCTATATTGAAAATAGTTTTCGCATTCCTTTTAAACAAGCCTAAGATGATGTCTCTAGCTTCTCTGTATCTCAAGTTGCAGGCTTGTAGCATTACACTTTCCAGACTGCCCTGCATGTGTGACAGGCATGTGTTATAAACTGTGTCATATAAGCTCCAACCGCAAAAAAACAATCATTTTCTGTCCATTCCCCTGCCTTAGGGAAAGTACAGTATATATATATTTTCAGGCTTGTGGCTTTTTAAAAATGATTTTTGGGTTTGGGGGTGGGGCTTATGATGCAGCTAATGATGCTCTGTCCCAGCAGTGGGCATGCTCCAACTTTAAACTTGGAGGCAGACCACATGAGCTGGAAAAACACCCTTTATACTGCTGTGACCTTGGAAAGACGGCAGCTAGAATCATTTAGGAGTGTGTCATTAATGAAGGCCACTTTTATAGAAACCACAGTTTCCCTTTAATGTAAATAAACTTATATGGACATTTTCCACTTCTATATTTAGCCATATTTGCTCAACATGCTTTCTTTGCAGGATAGGCATATTGTAATGGAAAGTCACTATAGAAGCAATAATGTTATCTCCTATAAATAAACACTGGCTTGCTTTATACAATTATCTCTTTTTGGCAATGCTAAATAACCAAAGCATTCCCCCTAAAGAAATGAATCAGAATATAAAAGTAATGCTTGAGGCTGTTGTGCCTATCTGCACACAGTGTTACTAAGCCTTTAATTGGGTGCCAAATGAAAGCATCTCAGACACATTGTCACCAGACCCTCCAGGGTCATGTGACATGTTTTTATAGCAGATGGATAATTGCCTTTTCATAAACAAAGTACAAGTTCAGCAACAATTCAACAACATAAGAAACTAATGATATTGTGGGTGATTTGTAGCACACCTGGAGGAAGGTGTTGACACTGGAGAAGGCTGGTTGCTTTCCGATACTCCATTCCCAGGAGAGCTGTGGTCACTGTCACCATTATTGCTCCATGAGGTATTGGCCTCTTCTTCAAACTCTTGTCCAGACATTATCCGTTCAATCTCTTCGTCTGAAATCTGCAGGATTACACATCATTAGGTCAACACAACAATCTCTACACAATGGTCTCATGTGTTTTACAGACTGTTTCTCTCCTAACTTACCTGTTCGTTTACACACATTAATATTTTAGACTAGCGATGGGTCTCGGTTTTCAAAATTAACCTGCTGTTTTAGAAAATTCGTGGATCCGAACTTAGAACTTGTGATCGAAAATTTAGAATACCAAAAATGTAGAAAAAAGATTTAAAAACAGTGTTGGAAAGTTCCAAAAATTCAGATTCAATTAGGTTTGAATTGAATCTTCAGAAGTTCAATAGGATTCGCAAAACTTATTAGTGCATATATTTGTTATGTGTCATATAATATTAAAGGGGAACTGTGGCCTCCTTGCTTCTAGCTGCAGTCTATCCAAGGTTACAGCATTATAAAGATATTTAAGATTGGAGCATGCCCACTGTTGGGCCAGAGCATCATCAGCTTTGGCATAACACAGACAAGAAAACTTTTTCTTTCTCTAAGGTACCCATAGTTAGGGGAAAGTTTAGAGAATGGTTGCTGGTCTTTTAAGCTGTGTCGTTTGGGCCGAAAACATTGCAAGGGTGTTTGGCCGCGACCAATTGTTGTTCGACTGAATAAGATGAATGGCAGATTGGACAGGTCCAGAAACCATGGGCGATCATGCAGTCCTCTATGGACCTTATGCGTGGCTGCGGTGAAATGGTGGTCGTGGCTACTTTTGATGCAACTGACAGTCCTTCTTACTGGCCGACCGGTCAGAAGTGGCGAACAGTTGGTCAGGAGGAAAAATTTGCTTATGTGTACACAGCTTAAATAGCTTCAGAAAAGATCAAATTTTTTGGGAGGGGTGGGGCTTCTTATACAGAACAGGACAGACCAGGAATTGTAGAAGATCTAGAGAAGCTAGAGACATCATCCTAGGCTTCTTTGAAAGGTATGCAGTTTGTATGGAGATCACAGTTACCCTTTAAAATTTGCCTACAAAGAATGTAGGTAAAAATTGTATGCAGTTGACACGATTTTGCATCAGTACATCTAAACCACCATTTATAACTTCTATCATTTTATATTGTGTTTCTCTAATATAACAATGAACATATGCTGCTAAATTTCAATTATACATTTCCCTGGCCCCAAAGAGCTGCCTGTGCTATTAAATTGCAGCAACCAATCGGTTGTTACCTTTTTACTGGGTTACAGCAGTTAAATAACATCTGATTGGTTACTGCAGATTACAAAACTGATTATTGCATCAGCCCCTACATTTTTCTAAAACGTAGAATAGGCTGCAGTAGTCAAATATTTTCAGCAGAGGCCGCTCTTGTACCTAGCTGGTTTTTTTTTAAGTGGTTTTATGTGCAGTGAAACCTATTTGCAGGAGAAAATCAACTTATCTTTAAATATTGTTTAATGCCACCTTAAGGCCAAATAAACTTTGTCATCAGCCACACTATCAATGCATAGAAACGCACGTGTTTTACCGGGCGTTTGGGCTGCGGTTTTCCAAATACTCAGTTATCAGAGTGCATGCGATCTGCACTACAAGTGTTGATGCCACATTTGAATTTGGGGCCTGTCACTGTTGAATGCACTGGCAAGCGATCAGTATAAAGTGAGAATCGTTTTTGCATTTGCATTTGCCCCCTGTTCCTAGCTTGTGGTTTGATAAACAGCCCAGGCCAACCAGATGAATTGTTATCTCACTGACAGGAGACATCTATATATAGGCATATTATATATAGGCATATTATATATAGACATATTATTATTATTATTGTGGATTTATATAGCGCTTACATCTTCCGAAGCGCTATATAAATCCACATATCCAATTACATGTATACATTCACATCAGGCCCTGCCCCGAAGAGCTTACAATCAAAGCACATTTATTTACACATACAACCTATCGGAATGTCTTTATGATTGTGGGGCAAACCGGAGTGCACAGAGGAAACCCACGCAAGCACAGGAAGAACATACAAACTCCTTGCACATGTGTCCAAGGGTGGAATCGAACTCAGGACTTCATCGCTGCAAGGCAACAGTGCTAACCACTGAGCCACCGTACATATAACATATATTATAGACTTTCTTCCCTCATGCTGCTTGTTGTATTTTATAAATAACTCCGGTGCCAGCCTGTAGCTGCCAGTTATATACTACAAACCTCAAAATGTAAAGGTTCATTTTTTAAATTTTTGTTTAAATCCAAAGCTACTCCCATGCCTATCTGTAACTGTATAAACTATATAACTAACGGTCTTGTCCTTTGTGTCACATGAAAAGCCTTCCAACCAAGTCAAGGTAACCCCAGTCTGGAAGGTCCCCAGACTGGGGTTACCTTGACGTGGTTGGAAGGCTTTTCATTCATGTGATCACAGTAATGTATACTAAAACCCCTTTGTTTATAAAGTATGCCAGTGTGCAGACAATATGATATTGTATGGGGCCTAGGAATGTGCATTGATTATCTTTTCTATGTTTGTATAAATATTTGACCAGATCAGTAGCACTTCCACTAAATGTAGTTGTCAATTAGCCTAATTGGAGTGCTTCCACAATTCTTGTATTCAATGGGAAGTGTTCAGTAGCTCCCTGGCAGACCAATGGGAGTGTACTGTAGCTCCCTGGCCGACCAATAGGGGTGTTCAGTAGCTCCCAGGCAGACCAATGGGAGTGTTCTGTATCTCCCTGGCAGACCAATGGGAGTGTTCAGTAGCTCCCTGTCAGACCAATGGAAGTGTACTGTAGCTCCCACCCTGCCAATTTGTGCTTCTGGGCAGGGTGGGAAAGGGGGTGTTTCGAGGGGGCATGGTGATGATGCGTCACGTCAATGATGTCACGCAGTGGGTGGGGCATGTGCGCGAGGGGGCGGGGGAGGCAAACGTATGGGTATTACGGACCGTGGCATGGGCGGTACGGGGGCATGACCGCAAAAAAGGTGGCGTTACGGGGAGATTTAGAACTCCGTTGCGGGAGATTGGGGTGATCTCGCGGGAGATTGGGGTGATCTCGCGGGAGACCATCACAATTTGCAGGAGACTCCCGAAGGATCCAGGAGCTGTGGGATACCTGCTGGCAAACCAGTGGGAGTGTTCAGTAGCTCCCTGGCAGACCAATAGGAGTGTACTGCAGCTCCAAGGCCGATCAATAGGAGTGTTCAGTAGCTCCCTGGCAGACCAATGGGAGTGTTCTGTAACTCCCTGGCAGACCAATGGGAGTGTTCTGTATCTCCCTGGCAGACCAATGGGAGTGTTCAGTAGGTCCCAGCCAGACCAATGGAAGTGTTTTGTATCTCCCAGGCAGACCAATGGGAGTGTTCTGTATCTCCTTGGCAGACCAATAAAAGTGTGCAGTAGGTCCTAGGCAGACCAATGGGAGTGTTCAATAGGTCCTAGGCAGACCAATGGGAGTGTTCAATAGCTCCCTGACAGATCAATGGAAGTGTTTTGCAGCTCCTTGGCAGACCAATGCGAGTGTTCTGTATCTCCCTGGCAGACAAATGGGAGTGTTCAGTAGCTCCCTGGCACAGACATCCCACCCTGCCAATTTGTGCTTCCGGGCAGGGTGGGAGAGGGGGTGTTTGGAGGGGCATGGTGATGCTGTGTCACCTCAATGATGTCACACAGTGGGCAGGGCATGTGCGCGAGGGGGCAGGGGAGGCAAATGTATGGGCATTACGGACCGTGGCATGGGCGCGCAAAAAAGGGGGCATAATGGGGAGATTTAGAACTCCTCTCCATTGTGGGAGATTGGGGTGATCTCGCAGGAGACCATCCCAATTTGCAGGAGACTTCCGGAGGATCCAGGAGCTGTGGGATACCTGCTGGCAGACCAATGGGACCAGGAGAGAGCCTGTTATATGGATCCAGTGTGTAAGAATGAGAAAGGCAAAAGTTTGCTAATTGTAATTGAAGTAAAAGAAATTGAAAAGGTTAGACGTTAGGACCTTCCAGACTGGGGTTACCTTGACGTGGTTGGAAGGCTTTTCATTCATGTGATCACAGTAATGTATACTAAAACCCCTTTGTTTATAAAGTATGCCAGTGAGCAGATAATATGATATTGTATGGGGCCTAGGAATGTGCATTGATTATCTTTTCTATGTTTGTATAGATGTTTGACCAGATCAGTAGCACTTCCACTAAATGTAGTTGTAAATTAGCCTAATTGGAGTGCTTCCACAATTCTTGTATTGTATGTATTTATTGGGAGGCTTGGTCAAGCCTCCATGTGGTAATAGCACCCCCAACACGCCCCTTTAATGGGAGGTCCTCTGCCTTTAATATAAAGCACTGGATGGCCTCTTCCCTCATTTTAAAAAGCCAAAGGGCTGAGGGGGAAGGGAGAGAGCCTGTTAAATGGATCCAGTGTGTAAGAATGAGAAATGCAAAAGTTTGCTAATTGTAAGTAAGTGAAAAAGTGTACGTTAGGACCTTCCAGACTGGTGTTTCCTGACGTGGTTGGAAGGCTTTTCATTCATGTGTGTAATGTATACTAAAACCCCTTTGTTTATAAAGTATGCCAGTGTGCAGATAATATGATATTGTATGGGGCCTAGGAATGTGCATTGATTATCTTTTCTATGTTTGTATAACTGGTTTGTGTAAAATCTAATTTATAATACATAGTTGTATATTTATTATGCAAAACCTTAACAACACCTTTCTATCAGGAAAACCAAAACTCTACATAAAGTAAAATATGATAGAAATAAGAGCTAAATAAAATTATCAGATATTCTGCCTCTCCAAGAACACTGCCACATGTCTTTTCAATGAATTTAGAAAGTCTGCCTTCACAACGTTATCAGAAAAAGCATAGGCAGGCAGGCTTATGGTACGTAGCTATGATGCAATCTATTCTCCAGGTCATCCATGTCAACAGACCAGGTTTTGGTGATTGTGTTGTGTGCATTCATCATTATTAACAATATGTTATTTTGCCAAATTATTTTTACTTACCAAATGTAACAATTTACAGGGAGATGCAATAAAAAGTTCTTATCGTTAAAAATGGTGCTAATTTTGCCCCAACCAATCAGATGTTAGCTACCATTTGAAAGCTAACATCTGATTGGCTGGGGCAAAATCAGCGCCATTTTTAACGATAAGAACTTTTATTACCTCTCCCTGTGTTATTTTATTTTGCCAAATTATTTTTACTTACCAAATGTAACAATTTAGTAGCTAAATTCTACCTCAGGGGTAGGTTGATGCTCAAACTGTGTGAGTGTTTCTGTTTGGTCTCTATCATTTTTTTTTTTGGTCTTACGGCAAGAATGAATTGCAACTGGCAGGGTAACAAGCAGTAAATCTGCAACTGTCGCTCATTTTCTCATAACTACATGTAAAGACATTATTGCATATATTAAAAATTTGCATGTATTTTCCCAAAATATATAAAATGAAGTTGTTACCTGAACAGGCCCTATGCTTTTGTTTCTTCCACCAGGCATTCCATCTTCTCTGATTGCTGAAAAACAAAATTAGCTACAATTAGAGATGGGCAAAACTACTAAAATCCGTTCCGCCTGCGGATTCATGGATTTTTGGAAAAATGTGAAAATTCACAGAAAACCCCATTAAAGTCAATGGGAGAAACAAATCTGCACAGATCCGCCTAAATACAGTATAATGTAAAATAGCAACTGGGACCTGGGAAATGGCCTGGGGAACATGTCCATATATCCAGAACTTTAACAAAAAATAACTTCCCTCACAAATGCACTGTTTTTCGAGCTTCAGCATTCTATTTTCAAGCTGCGTTCGAAAATTTCCAAAATTTTGAATTTTCAATAATGTTGTAGAAATTATATAGTAATAGTGCTCTGGGGAAAGGACAATCAGATTATTTCTGAAAGAATCTGATTGTAAACAATTTTGATCATTTGGTATACTAACAAATCAGATTATTTCTGGAAGAATCTGATTGCAACCAATCAGATTTTTTTCCAGTCAGAATTGGTTAATATACCAATATATGCAATCAGATTCTTCCAGAAATAATCTGATTTGTTAGTATACCAATCAGAATCTTTTTCAATCAGAATTGGTTACAATCAGATACTTTCAGAAAAATCTGACTGGTAAGTATACCAATCAGATTCTTTCTGAAAGAATCTGATTGTAACCAATTCCGATTGGATACAATCAGTTTATTTTAGAAAGAATGTGATTGGTATACTAACCAATCAGATTATTTTCAAATCGGAATTGGTTACAATCATATTCTTACAGAATAATTGGATTGTCTCTTCCCCAGACCATTTCCCGGGTCTCAGACTTGCTATGGGCAAGTACGGTGGCTCAGTGGTTAGCACTGATGCCTTGCAGCGCTGAGGTCCTGAGTTCGATTCCATCCTTGGACACATCTGCAAGGAGTTTATATGTTCTCCCTGTGCTTGTGTGGGTTTCCTCCGGGCACTCCGGTTTCCCCCACAATCATAAAGACATACTGATAGGTTGTATGTGTACATAAAGTGATTAGATTGTAATCTCTTTGGGGCAGGGCCTGATGTGAATTGAGTAAATAATTCTAAAAAGCACTGCGGAATATGTAGCACTATATAAGAGATAAAATACATACTACATACATACATACATTTACAGTTAGATACTTTTTTGTAAATTTGAATTTTCAAAATTTCTCCAATTTTTCAAAAATCTTCGAACACAGCTCAAAAAATCCCCCATTATAACAAATGGGCAGCCAACTAAATATTGGAAGATTACAATTAAATCATAAAATACAATTTTAAAAAAAACATCCTTTACACAACCCTGAAATTGCGGTCTATTCACAATAGAAAAACCAGATGCTTATTTGATGCAAGACCTATGGGGCGCAACAATCTTGATCGTATGATATTGGATACTCTGTGCGATCATTGCACCCTGAATGGTCGATGATCAGCTGATTTTCCCCCTTTCATACCTCAGGGAAATTTTTAATTGGACCAATACAGACAGTGCCATATTGGTATTGTATGATCGGTATTGCTGCGTGTATGTGAATGGCCAGTAGATATACACAAAACTAGTTTGAAATAAAAGGTAACTGACATGTTCATGAATTAAAAACAGTATTATTTTACCATATACCATATGGATAGGATTAATTATTTATTGTTTTTTTATTGAGGGCAATGTTATTTTATGGAAAGATGTATATTATCTCCTTAAAGGGCATGTCCACCCCCAAAACTAGAATCCCCCCAGTAATGGCCCCATCATGTAGTGTAATAAAATCCTTACCTCACATCCCAGCTCCATATGGTTCTTCTGTAGTCCCCCCCCAAAGTCCCAAAAACTGCCCACCAGGAGGATAGCAGAGTCCATATAGGACTCTGCCTCCTATCTGGCCTCCGGGAGAAGTTTGGCATGCGTTCTGCAGCCCTTCTCCCCCTCCCTCTCCCTCCCGATTAGGATTCTCTCCCCCTAGCATAAAACCCTTTACATATAATATTCCCCCTGTCCCCCAGCCCCAACCGCAATATTTTTATTATTAGAAAGTGACCCAAACATTACTTACCTTCCCTCTTTCCTCTGCCGAACTGAACTCCCAGCAGCCACATCCGTGATTGGCTGCCGCTCAGCCAATCACCGCCGCGACTGCCAGTCCTGCCCCTCTGCTTGCATTTTCTCGCAAGCAGAGGG
Source organism: Hymenochirus boettgeri (assembly GCA_019447015.1). Classification (NCBI taxonomy): domain Eukaryota; kingdom Metazoa; phylum Chordata; class Amphibia; order Anura; family Pipidae; genus Hymenochirus; species Hymenochirus boettgeri. The sequence goes on along the minus strand of CM033476.1, from coordinate 146,519,006 downwards.
CCTGGCAGTGCAGCGGAAGAAAGAGGGAAGGTAAGTAAAGTTTGGGGCACTTTCTAATAATAAAAATATAGCGGTTGGGGCTGGGGGGGACAGGGGGAATGTTATATAAAAAAAAAATTTCAAGAGTGGACATGCCCTTTAAGAGGTTTTTACTTCAAATGAGTATATATACTCAATATATACAAACATGTGAAGGTGTAAATTCTATTTTATGGTGTCCCTACAGATGTGCAATCTTGGGGCCGACACGAGGTAGGACTCTAGGACGAACAGCCATTTGGCCATTTTGCTTGGTCATGCAAATTGGCCTTTCGGTCAGGCATCATTGATTTTCCGACCCAGTGGTTCATCAACTGGCCGAGTGCCCATACTCTTTATCAGCCATAGAGACATATCGGGCTTCATTTTGTGGGATTTCCAAATATGATGGGTTAAACTCATTGTAAACGATATTGAATAGGTTTTCTCTTTATTGTGTTTGTTGCTCTAGTTTCGCATAAGGCAACCGGTGTATTTAATACCAGATTTTGCGCTAGAGTATCGATGGGGGTTAAAACGAAAACAAAATGAAATGCTGGAAGCCACATTTGCTCAGAGCGATAGTCACTCGTCGATAGGCCAACTGTGACTCTCTCTTTCCTCCCTCTAGTACTCAAGGATTGTTTTTATTATTTTATACAGTGTTGCCATTTATTATGGGTAGATCATTATGAATTATATGTTATAACATGTAAACATTAACACACAGTGCCAGTGTAATGCTTTTTTCCACCACACAGTGCCAGTGTAAGGCTTATTTCTACCACACAGTGCCGGTATAAGGCCAGCTTTGACATTACTAATATTGCTCAATTGCACTCAAGTCAATGTATTGTTCACTGAAAAAAATACTTTCTCATTTCAATCTATAAATGAATGCATGTGAGTAGCACTTACTGTACTCTGATGTGTTTGTGTTGTTGCATGACTATCTGACTCTTTGTGAGGGCAAGCATTGGAAGAGGGAATTTCCCACCATGCAGTTCACATACCAACTATCACCATTCCAGCTACAGCAAAACTATACATTACAGAAGGGTTTTAAATAAATAGGGGACAGATAATATAAAAACAAAAAAACGATACAGTGATAGTTGGGAAGAACTATACCGTCCAGTATTGGGTAATTTAAAGGACAACTCCATCCTCATAATAACATCTTTTAGAAAGAATGGTCTCTTTAAAGTATGTTGATATATCCTACTTTGTCCTCTAAATTCATTACTGCATGTCTGCTATGCTTCTGGATGCCTCATGGAAACTGAGCAATTTAGAAACCTGTACTGAGCCTGTACTGAGTCTGGGCATGCTCAGAAGAGACAGACAGGGGATTAACATTCAGTCATTGGCAGTGACGTCAACTGTCAAATCCATAACTGAGTTACTAACTGGAAGAACCAGGAAGCAGAAACAGGGGAAACAGGACATTGTGTAGGATTTCAGGTTAGACTTATATATTTCACATTTCAAATTATTACTGTTTAGGATTTTGGGGGGTGATTTACCTGTATGTAAGTAAGTTTTCATTTTGGGGCTGGACTTGCCCTTTAAAAAATAAATTTCCCGGTGTACCTATCCTTTTAAGTTCTCTCACATATGACTTTAGATACTACATGTTATAGCTCACACAGTCTATTCCTACTTGCTCTGCCTTTAGTAAACACACATGTTCAGATTTGCTTTCTTACCTTTGCGGTTCATCCCCATCTGAAGGCACTTGAGTAACCTGCAGTACTGACAGCGATTTCTCTGCTTGCGCGACATAACGCAGTTCTTGTCCCGACTACATCTGTACACGCGCTTGTTGCAGATGCTGCGCTTAAAGAATCCCTTGCAGCCCTCACAGGAGATAATGCCATAATGCAATCCTGTAGCACGGTCCCCGCAGATAAGGCATGCTCTTTGGTCAACCCGGTCATCTGTGGAAGGTACAAAATCAACAATCAAATATTTATTTACTTTTTACTTGCTTAAAGGGTGGCACACACTCATGTGACTATGCTGCATATTATTTGGCAAGTTCCATTGGAACCTCTCAGTAATTTATGACAGTTCGCATTTAGACTCATCCAATCAACCTTCCAATCTCCATTAAAAATCACCACACAGTTGCAGTTCATCAACTGTTAACCGAATTACAACTCTTCCATATTCATTAGACACCCAGATTTCAGGCTCTGACACCAAAATCTAAAGCTATAGATCATTTTGGGAAAACAATTATAACACAAGGTTTATCTGCCTACAGAAAGTATGAATTTGTTTGGAGCCATTTGGTATCTACATAGTAATTTTTACATAGTTACTGAGGATGAATAAAGACAAACATCCATCTAGTCCAACCTTTATAGCCTATTTATTATCTCTACCTAACTGTATCCCTGGATCGACCAGAACTACAGTTTATGTATAAATACCAGTAATTCTCATTATTATATTGTATCCCCGTACCAACCAGAACTATAGTATATGTATTAATACCAGTAATTCTCATTATATAGTATCCCCGTACCAACCAGAACTACAGTATATGTATTAATACCAGTAATTCTCAATATTATATAGTATCCCCCTACCAACCAGAACTACAGTATATGTATTAATTACCAGTAATTCTAAGTATTATATAGTATCCCTGTACCAACCAGAACTACAGTATATGTATTTATACCAGTAATTCTCAATATTATATAGTATCCCCGTACCAACCAGAACTACAGTATATGTATTAATACCAGTAATTCTCAATATTATATAGTGTCCCTGTACCAACCAGAACTACAGTATATGTATTAATACCAGTAATTCTCAATATTATATAGTATCCCTGTACCAACCAGAACTACAGTATATGTGTCATACCAGTAATTCTCAATATTATATATCCCTTACCAACCAGAACTACAGTATATGTATTATACCAGTAATTCTCAATTTATATAGTATCCCTGTACCAACCAGAACTACAGTATATGTATTAATACCAGTAATTCTCAATATTATATAGTATCCCGTACCAACCAGAACACAGTATATGTATAATACCATTATTCTCGAAATATTTATAGTATCCCTGTAACCAGCCAGAACTACAGTATATGTATTAATACCAGTAATTCTCAATATTATATAGTATCCCCGTACCAACCAGAACTACAGTATATGCATTAATTACCAGTAATTCTCAATATTATATAGTATAAAAAACAAAGCTTCTGAAAGCAGTGAATACAGAAAAAAAGAATACACCGAGAGAAGTGAACATTCCCTTCTCCTATTACTGGCAAATAGAATTTACCGGAACTGTAAACCAGATTTAGGACAGGGGAAATTATGGGGGGTTTATTTAAGTCTCAGTGTGAAGCATGATTTAATATTAAACCGAGATCCAAGGTAATGAGGATACATCTAGGTTAACAAAGTCAAATGTTCCAGTAATCATACTGGCAGCTTTCTCTCTCTCTCTGTCTCTGACATGTACATCCCTGAAAATGACGGCACGCCAAGGAGGATTGGGCTCACAAAGTCTGCAGCCCAATTCTGTCACAGTGGGAATGATAATATCAGAAGATATCAAACCTCACATGACAGCTCCCCTGCCTTACGGGCACATAATTTGCATTTTAGTTTTTTTCTTAAGTAGGGGAGCCAATTTCAGACTGTGACAGGTTTAACCCTGTCTGTCTGGAAAGTAAAGGCTACACTACTGTAAAACATGTTTATTTAGTTTCTCTAGCAGAAAAAAAAGATTAATAGCACATCTGCATTACAGATTATGTAGACATTGGATTTAAATATATATTTTTGTTTATTAATATTTTGGGAAAGATGCTTGCTTTTCATCATTTTTTAGTTAGAATGTAAAATATTATTGGCTCAAGACTGCGCAATATGCAACTCTACTATCATTTTCCCCCTTTAATAAATGTAACATATTTAGTAAAAGGCCAGGGGGGTTTTTTAATAAGAGGTGATGTAAAGCCCCCCCCCCCACCATACTTATGGCACAATTTTTTGAGTGATTAAGTCAATTTGATCGAATTGCTCAAAATATCGAAAACCGTTTTCTGTTTTTCCGATTGATAATATCGAGTGGTTTATCGGGAAAAAAGATTGTGCCAGGTGAAAAATGTACTGCTGACCCCATCTTCAAGTCCCCATCTCTCCGTGGATTTCAAGGGGAAGCTCAAAGTGGGGAACTTCGAGCATTTTTACCGATTGGAATTCCATTCATTGCACTGCCCACGTAAGGCTAGCTTTAACCTGCAGAAACCAATCAGATGTTTTCTAACTAAAATAGACCAGTAAAAGTGTAACATCTGGTTGGTTGCTACAGCATGGGTACATTTGAGCACCTCTTACTAAATAAGCCTGTAGATGACTTATACAACTGCAGTTCTACTATAAGATGTGTAAGTGCAGGGGCCCGTGACACACACCCCTCCCCTGCAGGCTCCGCGATCAGCTTATTTTTAACAGCTGTACGTACATATACAGTAAAGATACTCTGTAATGTAAAGACACTGTACAATATACATACGTTATTATTGTAAGCATTTATTTACATATTTGTTTGTTTTTATTTATTTGTATTTATGTTAACTAGAGTGTCAACGTGTCACCAGTAGGTGGAAAAGTAAATCAAACATTTTGGTAAATTTTGTCCAATGTGATCTTCAATAGGCCGTGACGAATATCATGTTTCCAGCTCTAACACTCCCTGTACTTTAACCAGCAGTTATGGTATTTTTGGAACACGTTATGGCTGATTTCTGGGTACTCAAAGAGGGAAATCGACACGGCCAACAGTTCACCGCAAACGTTTGAATGGTACATAGGAGGCAGCTCGATGGGCAGTGATTTACCAAACATGTATGATCGCCTGTTCATCCGATCTCGGCGAACGACATTGGTTGCAGCAAAATCACTGCAGATTTTTTGACCTGACTGATCCATACATAAAAATATCAGTCGGTTTGTGTGTACCATCATTAGATAATTGTCAGCTGAAGTAGTACAGTGGCTCAGTGGTTAGCACTGGTGCCTTGCAGCGCTGAGGTCCTGAGTTCGATTCCACCCTTGGATACATCTGTAAGGAGTTTGTATGTTCTCCCTGTGCTTGCGTGAGTTTTCTCTGGACACTCCGGTTTCCCCCACAATCATAAAGACATATCGATAGGCTGTATGTGTACATAAAGTGATTGTAAGCACTTCGGAGCAGGGCCTGTTGTAAATTGAGTAAATAATTGTGAAGCGCTGCGGAATATGTGTAAGAAATAAAATACATAATACAACAATGAAAAAGCCCATACAGACGTGCACCACCCATTCGGGTGTCGTTGTTGATCTGCTAGTATGTTGACTCACATACAAATGTTTTTCACTGAAAATAATACTCTAAATAACCTTCGATATAGGTACCTAATTGGGATCCCTCTCGTTTTAGCAAAAAAACTTAAAAAAGGTAAATTTTACATTAAAAAATATACATACCGTATATACTAGTATATACCGACCGAGTATAAACCGAGGTACCCAATTTCACCTAAAAAATCTAATAAAAGTTGTTGACTCTAGTATAAACCGAGGGTAGAAACTTGGCATTCAAGATGTTTGGAAACTACAACTCCCAGCTAATAAAGCATGCTGGGAGTTGTAGTTTCCAAACATCTTGAATGCCACCCTCACCCTCCCACCCTGTTCAGTGTGTATTTGTGGGCTCCTTCCTCCTCCATCCAAGGGCTTCCGGTTGGGACTGCGTGCCAGCATTGAAGGTAAGCGACCACTCTCCATTCCGGCATCCTCGCCGCGCTCCTGTACTGGCGCGCCGGCTGACGTCACTAATTGGCGCCGGGCTTGGCGCCGGGCAGTGACTTCAGGCCGGCGCGCCAGTACAGGGAATGATTGTGCAGCTGCCGGAGTGCTAAGGTAAGTAGTGACTCGAGTATAAACCGAGTCCAAGTTTTCAGGCTGATTTTACAGCCTCGGTTTATACTCGAGTATATACGGTATACAAAATATGAATATACAGAGATTGTGCAGATCGGTACAATTCATATAATCCCATATGGTCATTGTTTACTTTGAATGACAAACATAGCTCATTGGCCATGAACCATACAGAACACCTATTGTCATAGGTTTGGTATTTTGAGGGGTGATATATGCAGCTACAGCTGCTAGTAAACTGTAAACATAGTGTATGTGCTGTAGTCACTGAGTAAACATCTTAATCCCTTTATCCCCAGCTGACCCCTGGGAACCACCTGTGCTGACAACCTTGATTTATCAGGAGGCAGAACAAACAAAATATTGATCTAGAATTTAAACCGGCTTTTAAACATTGTCCACAACTGCTGATTTTCAAGAGGCACTTGGAGAAAATAAAATGGTCTTAGGTTACAGGTTCTCCGTCAATATTTACTTTTCTATATTCTAGAAAAATGAAATGTTCATCAAAATCACTTTCTTTGCTACATGTGCATTTTCAAAGCTCACTCACGCATACAAATGCTTCCTAATTGGAACAGGTTGGAAGATAAAGAGGAAATTGCCTAAATATTATTTTAAAGATATTTTAACAATTGTCGAAAATCCATTTCAAACCCAATTGAATTGAATTTTTTAGATTTGCAATTGCAAATTTAGAGTATTCGATAAGAATTTTCAAACGGAAATTTAAATTTTCAAATGGGATTTTTGATTTTCAAATGGAATTTTTGAATTTTCAAATGGAATTTCTGATTTTTCAAGTGGAATTTTTCATTAACCAAATGGAATTTGGTCAGCTACGGCTAGAAGGACTGTCGGTCGCAGCAAAAGCAGCTACATCCAGCAGTAACGACGACCGCACGATCGACTGTGGTTACGACCTGTCCACAGACGAACGAACGAACAGTGGGCGGTCGATCAGGGGCACCACAAGGAATCATAAAATAATTTGTCCCGACTGACCAAAACACTGAAATGTCGGTCAGTCAGGCCGAATTATTGTATAGTATGTACCTAGCATTAGAAATTTACCCAAATCCGCTACAGTGGAAACACGAATTGCAGGGCTAGATCAGGGCCATGGTACTAACACATTGGGCAAGGAAATGTCTACATGCAGGCAAATTTTAACTTCAATGAAATGGTAATGGCTTTCTTACTTCTGGGCATTGCAATTGTATTTAAAATGGATGCAAACGCCTTCAGGAATTTCTTTCAAGAAGCATCAGTGTTACAAAACTGTCATCATTTTCCATTTGTATAAAAAGAGGAACACTGACCTGACAAACCCAGGGAATCAATAGCTTAAAATTCCAGGGGCAAACCTATTCACAATTACTGTACTGCCATCATTAAGCATGAATAGGGAAGAGTACTCCCTACATGGCCTGCAAAATATCCCTTGAAAAGAAAAAAGCAGATTCCAACTCGGCAAAACTGTGCAAATAATGTCATTGGCTTTAGAAAATAACAAATATGTATAGAACAGGGACATAACTAGAAATCAGCCTCACCCTTCCTGCTCTACTGTAAATGCGATTCCCCTCAACTGTACCTAGTGCCCTGTGGGAGGACCTCAGACAATGCAGACAATGGCTAGAGATTTCATTTGTAACCCAACTCCACACAGTTCTCATACAACAGCAGGGGTTACGGGGGTGGTATTAACTTCAATAATACAGAAGACCATTCATTCTCCATTGTTTACAAACACAGATACAGAACAGAAATACAAATTCAGTAAACAGTCACAGCCTTTTACAGAATTTCTAAACTATTTCATTATCAATAATGTAATAAATGTAATGTTCTTAATAATGTAATACATTTATACTATAAATATATAGAGATTGTTATACATTGATAACTATAATTGAAATGTTTAATTATAAATATAATAAATCATTACTTAGTAATGTAATAAATAATCTATACTTATCAATGTAATAAATAATCTATACTTATCAATATCTGTTGTATTCAATTAGATCAACTGGACTTGAAATGTAGCTACATTTCAAGTCCAGTTGATCTAATTGAATACAACAGATATACCATGACCTGGATGAATGAGAACCTTCACAAGCATATACTTATCAATGTAAAAATAATCTATACTTAAATGTAATAAATAATCTATACTTATCAATGTGGTAAACAATCTATACTTAGCAATGAAATAAATAATCTAGACTTATCAATGAAACAATCATTTATACTTATCAATGTAAGAAATAATCTATATTTAGCAATGTAATAAATAAACTATACTTAGCAATATAATAATCTAGACTTATCAATGAAACAATCATTTATACTTATCAATGTAATAAATCTATACTTATCAATGTGATAAATAATCTAGACTTATCAATGAAACAATAATTTATACTTATTAATGTAAGAAATAATCTATACTTAGCAATGTAATAAATAAACTATATTTAGCAATATAATAATCTAGACTTATAGATGAAACAAAAATGTATACTTATCAAGTAATGTAATAATCTCTACATATTAGTGTAATAAAACTATACTTATCAATGTGATAATCTAGATTTATCAATTAAATAAATAATCTATACTTATCAATGAAACAATAATCTATACTTATCAATGTAATAAATAATGTATACTTATCAATGTAATATATAATCTAGATTTATCAATGAAACAATAATCTAGATTTATCAATGTAATAAATAATCTAGATTTAGCAATGTAATAAATAATCTAGACTTATCAATGTAATAAATAATCTAGATTTAGCAATGTAATAAATCTATACCTAATAATGTAATAATTAATTATAGTTATAAAATTTAATAAATAATCTATATTTTTCAATGAAATAAATAATCTATACTTAGAAATGTAATAATCTATATTTAGCAATGTAATAACCTATAATTAATGTAATAAATAATCTAGATTTATTAATTAATAAGCTTTACTTATCAATGTAATAAATAATCTAAATCAAAAGAGAATTATTTGAGGCATTTAAGCATGTAGTATTAAATATAAAATCCCCTTCTTCTTTTTTTTTTTAATTTTGGTTCATTGCTGGGGAATCCATATTAAAAACATTTAAAATCCATAACTTCACAAGAGTCTGAAGCTATATAGTAATGTAAACCCATATGTAAACCCGCTATAGATATATGCTTAATCACAGTGATATCAAGGTATACAGTGTAGGATAAGTAACACAGTGTCAAAGACAATATGCCATCAGATGTAATACAAGTCTAAATCCTATACTTATCCCCCTTGGCAAAGTTGCACAGCAAGTTCTTTGTAGCACAAAATAAGTAAGTAAAAGTACAACAAGGCATCAGACTCTAGGCTGGCTCTGCTGACGCGTTTGGCCCACCATTAGGACTTTTTCCAAAAGTGGTAATAAGTGATCTATATTTATCAATGTAATAAATACGGTAATCTAGATGTATCAATGAAACAATAATCTACACTTATCAGTGTAATAAATAATCTATACTTATCAATGTGATAAATAATCTATACTTATCAATGTGATAAATAATCTAAATTTATCAATGAAATAATCTAGATTTAGCAATGTAATAAATAATCTATTTATCAATGTAATACATCTATACCTATTAATGTAATAAATAATCTACGTTTATCAATTTAATAAATAATCTATATTTATGAATGAATAAACAAGATTTACTTATCAATGTAATAAATAATCTAAATTTAGCACTGTAATTAATAATCTAGACTTATCAATGTAATAAATCTATACCTATGAGTGTAATAAATAATCTAGACTTTAGAATGTACTAAATAATCTAAATTTAGCACTGTAATTAATAATCTAGACTTATCAATGTAATAAATCTATATCTATTAGTGTAATAAATAACCTATACTTATGATTGTACCGGTAATAAATAACATATACTTATCATTGTAATAAATAATCTAGATTTATCAATGAAATAAATAATCTATACTTATTAATGTAATAAATAATCTATACTTATCAATGTAATCAATTATCTAGATTTATCAATGTAATAAATAATATAGACTTATCAATGTAATAAATAATCTATACCATATTCTACTGGCCAGGCCTTTAGTTACTGTCTTTCGGTTACCTTGACCTGGACCAATTTTTGGGGGTAGAATATAGAGGACTGGACAAATAAGGATTGATTTTTAATTACAATGGCACTTCACTTAATATAGAAATTACTATAAATTGTTGGCTTGAGTTGCTAATCTCTTCTATAATTGCTACTTTAGTAGGGGATTTTTACAAAAAACTTGCATTTTAATAAACACAGAATGCATATAATCAGCACCAAATGGAGTGTGGACAATCGAAATCTGGTGTCCAGATGCAGTCTGAAAAACAAAGAGTTGGGTAGGTTCTCCAACCTCCTATTCTAAAGCCTCGTACACATGTGCGATTGTGGGTCCCGACCCACAACGTCTCTGAACGATGTGTCTGGCCGGTCATTCGGAGATCCATCCGGTCGGTCGGCCAATGATCCCCGACCTGTGTGTACGAACATGTGTGTACGAACCTTAACTCCCAAGTCACAATGTAAGCAATATAAGCAGAAAATATGTGAAAACCTTTTGAGACAGGGAAAAAGATCAGTTTTAAGGTGGATTCCCCCCAAATAAGGAATTATTCACTTAATACCATTACCATCTCTATATTGCCCAGAAATTGCTTCAAAATTATGGAATTTTGTGACTGTGTATGTATGTATGTATAGTTTATTTGTAAAGCACCACTTGGGGACACAGCGCTGTACAGTAACAAAATACAATAAAGTCAAACAAGGGGCAAATACATAAATAGCTCTGTACATAAATATATAAATTAAATTAATAGAAGAAGTACTAGAGCCTTTCCACAAGAAGAAAGGAGGTCCCTGAACCATAGAGCTTACAATCTAGTTAGGTGGGTAACATACAGATACAAAGGAATGGGTAGACGTGCATGAGTGGGACTTATGCAGTGCAAACAAAACAATCATATACTGCTGGTTACCAGATAGGCAGGATGTAAAGCCTCGTACACACGTCAGATCGTTTTCATACGATGTGCCCGACTAACATTCAGCAATCGTCTCAATATACACTAGTTCTGCCAACGATGCCTGTACATACATCAACCATAGTGGATAGATAATGTTCATTGGTAAAGGTGTTACGTGACGTACGTATTAAGTGACGTTTGGAATATCACGTGATCTAGAAATGTTGCACATGTGTATTTCATTTAATCTTCCATAACATTCTACCGATAATCTGCCAAGTATGTACAAACAAATGACAATCGGCAGAACGAATCCGCCAGGCTGATCATCGGAAAAAGATGAGAATATTCGTGGATCGTTGGTATTAGAAGATTAAAGCTTCATTTTCGCACAAATGTCAGACGATGGGTCGTTCATTTGGCAAAATGATCTGACCTGTGTACGATTTATACCTGCGGATTAAGGGTTCCTTGACAGAGAGTGAGGGGACTAGAATTCCAGAGGATAGGAGCCACAAGATAAGAGAGGTTTAAGGTGAGATGAAGCAGTATGAATTGTAGGTCTGTACAGGAGCTGGTTCTGTGATGAACGAAGGGTATTGGCAGGAACATATAGGGACACTGCTTGAAGCCTTGGAAATTCCATTATGTGGAATTTACTTTTACTATATAAAATACTCAAAACTGCCTATACAAAATATGTACACAATACGCATTGATTGATTTGTGAGAGGCACATTTAAGAAAGGTAGCCATTTTGTAATAACCCTTTTTACACCACTTTATTTTTCTTTTTATGTATCCTGTTTGTGTATAAACTAGATGAGCTAGATTGCTTTCCCGAGATCCTCTAATTTTTTATTTTTGCTTTGGCACAACACTTTAAACACATTTTAATTTCCTTTACAAATATACCTGTTAATAGAGGGGTAGGGGCTAAATACATTTTATTATTGGAAAGACTGTTTTATCTCCAATTATGTTCTACAAAATCAAGAGAGGGAGTGTCAGGGAAATTCTTTTATTCTGAAGACAAAGTTTGGTATTCCTGACCTGGTCCTAACCCCATGTGAATGACATCACTAATGGTGCACTGGTATGAACCTTGCTTTGGAGAGACAGTTATATGGCACTATTTATGTTTCAGAGATTCTACTTTCACACTATTTGTACAGAATCACATAACAATTGTTTTACCGCACAAAATAATAGAAAGATTTACAACCTACACAAATTATGCAGAACTAAATATCCCTTTAAAAGCTGATGATAATATTGAACAAGTTTGAAGAAAGTTAATAGGTTTGCGTCTATTTTTCTAACATGGTACAAACCTCAACTATTGATATTTTTCTATTGGAAATGCTTTGGCTTTTTACTGTTGATTAAAAATGTTGTAAAATATACACCGGAACTTAATATTTTGACTATTGCCCTGGCAATTACTCATTCTATATAACTACAAATCCTTTACAAAGCTTGAGGATAACCACAGGAAATGAACAAACACATGTAAAGGTATCAGAGTGTGTGACGTAGAGAGTGTGTGATGTACAATTGTTTGCCGCAGCAAGTCATTTTTATGTGTTTTGCCAAAAAGCCCATTCCTCTGTCATGCTACTTGTGCCCACCATACATCTTAAAACTGTGCTTTAGTTTCCAGGTGTTTTTTGTTTGTGAACCTTATTTACATACTGGAACTGTTTATGTTGGCAGATCCGCAGTCAGGCATCCCACCCCTCCCGGATCAACCGGGAGTCTCCCTCATTCTGGGGTGGTCTCCCGCACTCCTGCGAGACCACCCCAGACTCCCAGACTTGAGAGGAGACTTGAGTCTCCTCCCAAGTCACGCCCACTTTACGAGGCCACTCCCTGGAACCTAACCCCGCCCCCCACCAGCCTAGGACAGGGGTCATGACCCTTGTGATGTCACACCCTGCCCCCCGCATGATGTCACACCCCCTGTTCCATGCCCCCTTTCCCCACCCTGCCCAGAAGCCTGAAGGGGCAGGTGGGATGTCTGCGGAGTGCGTGTACAGATGCCAAGTCTCTTGGAATCGAATGAAATATAATCTCCTTCTGGTCCTTCCATACCATGTGGAATTAATTTTGCCAGAATTCATATAAACTGAAACCCAATCAATGCACTGAAATTGTGCAACCCCCCCACCCCCTAAAATCTATTGTTACCTTCTCCAGGTAAACTGCTGCTCCACTCGACATTACACTAATGTGGAATTGATGATTTAACATTAAATTATTTGATTATATATAGTAATTAAGGTTGAATAAAGACATCCGTCCATCAAGTCCAACATATTACCACATCTATTATATATATATATATGTATATATATATATATATATATATATATATATTACCACATATATTTATATCTAAAAAAGTAAAGCTTTAATTTCAGGGTGGTAAGACACCGACCCCCTACCTCCCGTTTTTTAGCTTGCAATCCAAACATACTGTTTCAACTATGACTAAAGGTGAAGCTGACAGTTCCCTGCTCATCAGAGCCATCACACTTCCTTCTCTGACACAGGGCACATGAACACCCAGTATCAGTGAGGTGGAGGATTGGAACTGTCTGTATAGGCTGTAAGGTATAGACTGGAGCAGGGCCGGTTCTAGCCATTTTGGTGCCCTAAACAAGTCTCCCTTGGTGCCCCCTTCCAAACTGAAAACACCTCCAAACTCAGCCAAGATGATTATATAACCTACCCCTGTAGTGGATTTCTATGGGAGGAACTGTAAGAATATAGCCTTATAATCTTACAGTTCCAGGAGAAGGAAACCAGAAGCCACAAAGGGGTAGGTTATAATAAATAATGCACCCTGAACTGTAAATTAAAGGGATATTAGAAGTCACCTTGTAGTTTCGTGCCTGCGGCCTCGTGCTTTTATATGGTCACGGAACTCCTGGGTGACTTCTAATATGCTTATAATTTACAGTTGGGGTGCATTATCCACTATATTATATGCAAACAGTGAGGCTATGGAAACTAGATTGGTAACAACTTCTTCCTCTATGGCAGATAAGGATCCTTGTCTTTAAAGGGAATGTTCAGTATAAGAAATGTTTTTATGGTCATGTGGAGCACCCCCCAAACCCCATTTTCACATTATGTATAATTGCCAAAGATGCCTCTGAAGGGACTTAACTGACCCGGTCCCTCGTCGCCCCCTGCTCCTGTTTCTTCCTGGTAGCAGCTGTCCGGTAATTGGGCGTAAGGTCACGGTAGGTACTTTTTCCACGACCAACAGTGATTTGTCCCAAACAGCCACTTGCTAGTGGCGGTCAGTCGTCCGGGATAAAGAATCTGCTGGTGTGCAATCATTGGTTTTTAAATGAACAGGTATTTGATTATTGCTTTCTGGGAAAGCCTTTTTGGGGGCTGGTAATTGAAGGATTGGAATGTTACAGCAGGTCAATGAGACTATTCTGTTAATCTGTTTGAACATCTGATTGAAAACAATACGCCATTCCTACTCTTGTCTTTTTAACCAAAAATGTTCTAATCTCTCACCCTACCTTATCTGATAAACTGTAGGGAATGGATTACTTTCCAGTTCTGAGATAATTTACAGGTCTTGCCTCTGGTTTTTTAACCGGCAGCTGTAAAAGGTTTTTGTGAGTTGGTCTTTAAAGAAACCAAAAGGCCATCCTTTATTTTAAACCTAAAGAAAAGGCTACATTTAGATGCACCCAGCTGTCTTTTGTTCATTCCCAGCATTCCAGATCCTATCAGGAGGCTGAATTGTACCCTGTAATATTATGGATGGTCTTTCAAATGTTGATGTCTCCTCCCCACACTGTACGTGTTGTTTACAAGCTTGAGCATGCACGGAGGCATCGTACATGGGGACACCCAGACAATGAATGGGCATCAATGTTAACCAACAGTAGGCACAGTGCAATCTGTAAGCATACCTTAGAAAACAGAATGGAACCCATTTATTGAGAACCTCAAGTGCCCCCTTAACTGGGTTTCAATATCGCGTTTGCTGCTCTTGGGTAAATACAATTTTTGTCTTCACCGGAGCACGACTTAAACGCTATTTACATTATAAAGTCACGCAAAACGTAACACAAATACAGCTTTGAATTGGCAGATGAACTGGTGACAATTTGAGATACCCATACAGCCGCAATTCTCTTCTTAAAAGACAAGATAGTACCCAGGGTGAGGACCTAAACCCGTAGGTCCTAACCCTTGGGTCTCTATAGGGTCCTCAGCTCGCCTTGTACCCTGTGGAAACATTCCGGGGCTATTTCCGGACTGACCATTGGGGAGCCAACCTGCCCTAGCCAGCTGCTTTGCAGCTGTGCGACCTTACATAGAGCCCCACAAAGCTGCTAACAATGAGAGCGGCAAGGGACCAGCAAACTTTAGGGTAAGATTCCTTCTTTCCGGGAGTAAATCGAATTATTACAAAAGTGGGGTTTTCATGACAGGTTTTTGTAGGGGGTGAACATACCCTTTAGGAAGAATTCACCTAAGGTGCTAAAACACAGACACCCTGAAGATACATTATACATAATTAATTTAGCAATATAAAATGCTCAAAGATCAAAATTTTCTTGACATGGGATACCAATAAGTATTTAGTTTGTTTTTACTTAAATTAAAACCTCAATAAGCTTTAAGCTGGGAACACACAAAAATAGTAGATAATAGACATGGTCCTTTGGAAGCTTTAAAATAAGCTAAACAATATTTTCACCTTACACTTTTTATCGGGAGATTATTTGGCCTGACGACGCTATTGATTCCTTATGCAAACATATAGGGACCAATAGAATTTTTCTGCCGATCACGCAGCCAATAAAAATTATCACACAGCCAATAATAGGCCAATCCCATTGTTACTATGTGTACCCAGCTTTAGGGTCATTGAACAGACCTTTAGTTATTGTGAATTGCACAGTATGTAGTGGTGCAAGATAATGCATGCACAAGTGCACATTGGGGTACCAAACGTGGAATTGTAATAGGCCAATATTCTCAGTGAAATGCTCTACACAACCAATTCTTTTGCAAACAATGTCATATGGGAACATTTTGCCAAAATATCGTTAGTATTTGGCAAGCAATATTTGACCAAGGTTGCACCAGCCTTAACTCTAATTTAGAAAACCAATGCAGATTGAGAACTTAACATGGCAGCAGTTATATGAACAATGTGAAATGCTGTTTTATCTATCAGATGGGTAGGGATCAGTGACAGGAAACAAATCTGTCAGTTTTACAAGGTACTATAGGAATTCTAACATGACCCTATTAAGGCTCCCAAGGCCCTATTGATTTCCTAACTTCTGACCCTGCCTGTTCTGTTTTCTCTGCATATAAATTGGGTTCCTTGTGTTGCACAACATGTATTGGGTGGAAAGAGCTGCATTACCATTGACCTCCCCATGGCATTCTCTTTGCTTTTATATTTAATTCACATCCTTTAACCTTGAAATCCAGAGCCCTTTTTTAATTTTGTGTAGAGAAACTTCACCATCACTGTCAGAGCCCAATAAAGTGACGGGAACAAATACAGGTCAGGGTAGCTCTTAAAAGCAAGCGAATAGTCTGGAGCAGATGAATAGAGAAATGAGAGGTCAGCTAGAGTGTGGCTAGTGGGACGATTAACTACAGAACATTCAGGAGAAAAACAGATCTGCAGCCAAGAAAATCCAATACAGTAAGGGCTACGCCCCAATAGGCTATTTTGGTGTGCGCACACCAATAGAAGAGGATGGCGGTGGCCCCATTACCTCCACTGCCCTGCACTGCGCTGTCGACCCTTTTTGCAGCGCATGCCATCACAATTTTTGGTACGCATCTTATGCGCTGCGATAGGGTAATGTCAAAGCAATCGCAGCTCAGGGTAGCGTACATGAATCGTGTGACATTGAGATTTTGCTGCGTTGCGCAATTCTTGCGCCCTGCCTAGTGGGGCCTAGCCCTGAACAAGAGAAAAAATCAAACACATTGAAACTACATGTAGAACACTGCGGATGATTACAATGCCGTATAATGTCTTCGTCTGACCCTGTAAACTCCGGATTAGCTACAGTTCCTTTGCTGGTCAACCTCATTAAAATGAGACATTCCTGAAATGTTTAAAAAAAACGGTTGCAGTTACTTTATCCGGGACGTTTCAAGGTAAAGGGCACGTACATTATTAGACTTGCCTCCCATCATTTCAAAAACAGATCGTTAGGGCTCGGCCACACTGCTGCGCTTTTTTTTCGTTTGCGTTTTTTTCATATCATTGTAAACGCGGCAATGCACCGAAGATGCGTGTTCCGCATGTTCAATCGCAATCGCATGCATTTTTCAATACTTAATGGAAAAAACGCATGTGCAAACGCAACGAAAACGCACAAGAAATCGCATGCCATTCCGTGTGTGATTGCGTTGCAGTGTGGCCGTGCCCTTAAAGGCATAAATTCCATAGAAAAGCATTTTACATTCTAGCTACTGTTGAAAGGTTAAAAAAACACTTCCTGGCCCAACAAAAGTAAAGATTCAACATTTGAGTTGGAAAAGTGGAATGTAACATTGTGCGACTGTATGAGATAATATATATCAATAGCTTTCCCTTTAATGACTTTCTCAGGAATAATCATGGCAAGGTAATGGTAACTGATTCATATATTTGGTAGATACAGTGCTTTGGTAAGGCTGGGTACACTAGTGTGATTTGCCTCTCAATTACATTAAATTCACTCCACACAGGGCTGATTGACACCAGTGGGGTCGGGCCTGTAAATAAGCCTCTTTTGACAATTTGCTGCCATCACAGGGAGGTTCACTGAGATCTGCTAGTACATTGCACAATGGTGCAAAATGGACCAGCCAGGGTGCTGGGAAATGTGCTCTGACATGAGCCAGGTGGTGGGACCCGTCATCAGCACACACAAACACACCAGTGGCTTACAGCAGACAGGATAAGAGCGCAGGGCTGATAGGCCCTTCAGGTTGCGCGCTACTTCCACGAGACCAGGGGGTGGGAGGCTATATATAGGACCCGGCTCCCACCGGAAAGTAACCGTTGCAGCCAGAAAGGCTTCACGCCCTTCCCTCCCACTTTCAGTGGTAGGACACATTCTAGCATTCCAGGGTTTGGGGATAAGTCTTGCAAAGTAGTTAAGGGTAGGCGGCGTAGGATGGTTAATTTATATATATAAACATCTGTTGATAATATTTTGTTACTGGAAGTTATACTATGTTACTTAAAGTATTTTCATATTATTTTAAAATATGTGTTTTAAGTAAAGATGCTGCGGCTTTTCCTTCCAAATAAAGTGTGGCGTGTATTCCTTGGGGTTTTAAGTTAGAGGGGTTTTTGTCCCAGATCTCGACTGTCCCTTGTCATGATTTATTCAATGTTAGCACTGGTTATTACCAATGCTGGTGACAGTGCAAAATTCCACAAGCCTGAACTGTGTGGCTGTACATGAACACTGCATGCAATATATCAACATGTCGGCCGTGACATTCACTGGTTTTTAAACCCCATCAATTGTTGCAGCCAAAGATCAACACAAGTGCAGCCCATCTGTTCCTATCCTTTAGGACCTCTCTCTGCCTGAAATGTCACTAGTAAGCTACAATATTATGTCCTCAAAAATACCTTTGTATTCAAGGGTGTAACTACCAGGGGTGCAGACCCTCCGATCACAGGGGAGCCCAACTTCTTACTTTCCCTATGACAGATACAGCATCCCCAGAATATTGCTGTAGGTGAAGCAGGGAAGGGGTTTCATCATAGTTTTGCCCCTAGTGACCCCTAGTTACGCCACTGTTTGTGTTGTTGTACATACAAGAAAAATACACATTTTAATTATTTGTTTCAGTTCAGCAAAGGTCCCACCTCGTATAGGTTGATGGTCAGAACCCAATGTGCCGAGAGGGAGAAGCAGAGGTTTATACATAAAGTGATATCACTTGAGTTCAATTTGAAATTTCCACCGATAACACAATATTATTACTGGTTAGAGAAGAAAATATCAGCACAACAACATGTGGCTGCCAAAGTCAGATTATCTCCCAAGTGCCAATGAAAACACAACTGCACATTGAAAACCACAAAGCTTGGAACTCAACCTTGTCTTGAACCCTGTAGGATTTTATGGCCTCTTTAAACCCTCCCCCAATGCACATTAAAGGGGGCATTGTTTTCAAAGGTCATGGTGAGGCTTCATCCAGGTTTTTAGCAATATATGTTCTGAGGTGACACCAACACAGTTTCAGTGAAGATTTCCAAGCTAACCATTATAGCCTTCTAAATCCACTGTAACCATAGACACACTGTAATAAAGTAACCCTTCTGTAAATGGGTCATCCTACCATATTGCAACACACCCATTCCTATATGGTTTCCCATTCAGAGAAAGTTAATGGCAAAGAACATTTTAAAACCAAAATGGTGAACATGGTATTTCCTACTGAGAGATGAGTACTGTAGGATAAGGTGATACCTTTTTATTATGAACTAACAGTACATTTTGGTATTTCAGAAATGGGAAACAACCCAGTCACTCCAATAAATAGCTAGTGCTGGTTCAAGTCAACTGATGCTGCCCAATATGGCCAAAATAGAAGAGTAACATGGCAACAGGGATACAATTACTGGTTTCCGATGTAAGGCACACTCAGTATTACCTAATAGCATCATGGGTAATAATATACTGAAAATACATTTTATCATGGGGTAATTCATTGGCAGATAATAAAAAATCTCTATTGCTGTTTTTGAATTTGTTCCCTTAAATCAATTCATTTTAAACAATATTAACTGATTGATTACATACGTAGTTACAAAAACGCAGTATGGCCACATATTAATGCATTGCTGGCCACAAACCCCCCTTAGAGACTTCACCCAGCCCTCAGGCTTAATGTTAGGCAGGTATAGTGGGTAGGATGATCTCTCTGTCTTGCTGGAAAAACAAACCAAATAACATGGACTGCATTCCACAAGGAGATTTGCATTTCAAGACCACAGTCAGTTCTAAAACATGATCTGTAAATACTGGGGGGGGGGGGGTTGTTGTTAAAAAAAACCTTTTGGCCTAGCTAGATTTTAGGAACAAGGCTAAAACCAACCGGTTAAGCACTAATTAAGCCAATGAACTTGTACATCCATCATAAGTGCCATAGCTAAGACATGTTACTGCATACAATTATATATATGTTATTATTATTCTATATATATTTATCATGACAATTGTATTAGTAGAAGAACAGTATGACCAGCACAGTGGCTCAATGGTTCGTTCAATTCCACCCTTGGACACATCTGTAAGGAGTTTGTATGTTCTCCCTGTGCTTGCGTGGGTTTTCTCCGGGAACTCCGGTTTCCACCACAATCATAAAGACATACTGATAGGTTGTATGTGTCAAATAAATGTGCTTAGATTGTAAGCTCTTCAGGGCAGGGCCTGATGTGAATGTTTATATGTAATTGTAAAGAGCTACGGAAGATGTAAGCGCTATATAAATCCACAATAATTATAATAAAAATAATAATAATATAACCACCCTCACTCAAATAAAAACAATATGTATATATCTAAAGCAAACATTTATACCGGTGTAATACAAAAATAGGATATTTCTTTTAAGTTTAGTTTGCCATCTTAAGAACTTACAACTTAACAAAGTAAATGTGATTCGATTAATATTAGCTATGGCTAAACATGGGTAGGAATCATATGGAGATTTTTTTCCAGGTATCTGAGCCTGTATACTTTCAATGCAAGAGATTTCTTTTACACCATTGTTCCACCTCCATCTGTCAGAGGAAAGCTTGTCCTGGCTGCACAATTTCCAAGTGACTGTAAAGCTGGGTACACACCAGCTGAGTTTTTGTTCCAACCGGGACAAATGACTGTCGGTCGCGGCAATAGTGGTAGCGGTTCCCTATGGAACTGCACAATCGGTCGAGATTTACCGATAGTCCCGACCAAGCTCGGTCTTGGCTGGCCGCTCCACACCAACAGATATTTTTGACCGACCAATACACGGCACTATCGGTCGGTCAGCCGGAAATATCTGCTGGTGTGTGCCCAGCCTAAAGCCAATGCTTACTGTGGTTAGAGGTACGCACTCTAGTATGAAGAAAGGAGTCGTACACAATTACAGGTCCAGTGATTGCACCTGAGGTTCCCAGACTTGCTTACAAGCTAATTAGCTTTATCTTGTAGCTTTGTAAAGCCTCGTACACACGTGTGATCGTGGGTCCCGACCTGCGATGCACAATGTGTCCGAACGTTTGTTTCGACCAATAATCGGCCCATGTGTGGGCACTTTATGGGCCGAAACGGACGGTCATTTCGGACGATAAAGTGTCCATACACGGGCCGATTATTGCCCGAAATGAATGTTCAGACACATCGTACATTGCGGGTCGGGACCCACGATTGCACGTGTGTACGAGGCTTTACAAAGCTACAAGATAAAACGAATTAGCTTGTAAGCAAGTCTGGGAATCTCAGGTGCAATCACTGGACCTGTAAGGGGTCAGGACCCATGATCGCACATGTGTATGAACCTTAAGGGAAACCTGTGGCTAAATCTTAGGTACAGACGTGCCATTGCGTGTCTTAGGCTGGGTACACACAACTGACCGTTCACTACTAGCGAGCACTCGATCAGGACAAATGACTGTCGCTTGCAACAGTTCGCACGATCGATCGTACGGTCCCCTAGGGAACAGCATGATCGACCATGATTTACCAACGGGGCAACCGAGCCCGGTCACAGCCACCCCGCACACACGGTAAGATATTTTCGGCTGACTGACCAATACATGGCTCTATCGGTCGGCTGGCTGAAAATATCTTACTGTGACCAGCCCTATATGTTTAATTGTATGAAAATTGTATTGTAAAATAATGTATTTTCAGACATAATTTCATATATTGTAAAATGAATATACCTTATAGCTTTACTTTAGAATGAATACAGATTACTTTTTTTTACACCATTACCTGACCTATGAAAGGAATACATAAAATTCTATTGTGTCTGCGCAGGGCCAGGCAAATTCTCACACAGAACCGGTGAAATTGCGACGTTAAATCAATTACGATAGCTGCTTGTGTTACTGTGAAACAAGCCATCTTCCCATTTCCCTTCTTCAACCTTAGCTTGACTTTAAAGATGCCCATACACACATGATTACAATTGCATGTGTACCAGCAGATCACATTGGTATCTGTCAGTACACACACAGTGGTAACTGCATACACAGCCCCAACCAATCCCCATACACGGTATGGAGATCAGTCAGCCATGCGTGCACACACTCTGCCGATCAGAGTGAGCTGATACGGACCAACAAAAATTTTGGATTGGCAGTAGGTCGCCCGCATTGTTGACAGACATTTCCACCCACACTTTGCAGATACTCTCCAAGTCCTGTTGGATCTGATGGGATTTGTTGGGTATCTAATGTACATCATACCTTAAGACAAGAAACAGCCTTGCAGCTATTGGTATAAGGCTTGGTACACACAGGTAAATTTTAATCGACAGACTACCGATCTATTAAACCAATCTGTAGTCTGCCGACACTTCAGCGTGGAAATTCAATCGGACTAGTTGGTAAATATCAGCCAATTGACTTAAATATAGTGCCTGATGGGCAATCAGGCCAAAATATTGCTCCTGGTGACTTTAAAGGGCATGTCCACCCCCAAAACTATAATCCCCCCCTCTCCTGGCCCCATCATGTAGTGTAGTTTAATCCTTACCTCACAGCCCAGCTCCATAAGGTTCTCCTGTAGTCCCCCCCCCAAAGTCCCAAAAACTGCCCACCAGGAGGATAGCAGAGTCCATATAGGAGTCTGCCTCCTACCTGGCCTCCGGGAGAAGTTTGGCATGCGTACTGCAGCCCTTCTCCCCCTCCCTCTCAGGATTCCCTCCCCTAGCGTAAAACCTTTTAAATATAGGATTCCCCCTGTCCCCCCAGCCCCAACTGCTCCATTTTTATTTTTAGAAAGCTCCCCAAACTTTACTTACCTTCCCTCTTTCCTCCGCTGCAAAGAATGACCAGCAGCCGCGTCCGTGATTGGCTGGCGCTCAGCCAATCACAGACGCGACTGCCGGTCCCGCCCCTCTGCTTGCATTTTCTCGCAAGCAGAGGGCCGGCAGCGCGGCGGAGGAAAGAGGGGAGGTAAGTAAAGTTTCTGGCACTTTCTAAAAATAAAAATGGAGCGGTTGGGGCTGGGGGGACAGGGGGAATCATATAACAAAAATTTGTTTTAATGGTGGACATACCCTTTAATATGCAGCAGCCAGTCAGATGTTACCTTTTTACTGGTCTACTACAGTAAGAAAACATCTGATTGCATCTGGTTGGTTACAGCAGATCAATAGCTCAGGCAAAATGTTGCACCTTAGTGAATCTTGTCCATCTTTGTGAATTAAATAGTTATATGTATACAAGAAAATGTTTTACATGGTTCTCCTCTATTTTTTATGAATATGTGGCCTTCTTTCCTTTGAACGAGTTTGTTAATCTTGGCAAAATAAGATGGCTGAACAGCATAACGGAATACACATTGATGCTACTGTAGCCATTTTAACAGTCAGAACAAATTAGGCCTACTTAGAAGGAACAATGTAATGCTCTTATTTGGTTGTTGACCATTTTCTAGTAACCCTGGAAAATTATTACACACAATTAAAAGATAAACACAAAGGGCTTAAAGGGCCTTGTCACTTATTGATCCTTTACAGATGCCGAAATCTGTCCCTCCCCACCCCCTGAAGGACCTATCCACCCCCCTCCTCAACAGACTTCCTGGACAGTCACCCATGTGTTGAAGGACTAGATTTTGCTGCTCTGCAGAATTTGATGTGAAATAATAGACTATCACCATCAAAAGATATTTCAATTTAGAGATTATATAGAGATTAGAGGGGGAGGGGGATAATTCTGCTGTATTTTATTCTAAATTCTTAGTTCAGCACAGGTAATGGCGAAGGGAATGCAAATGCCTTAATCTCCTAGATTATACTCATCCATCACCAAATGAACTGCATGATTTGGGGATCTGGATACAGCTGAGTGCAAAATCTGCAGCAATGTGAATAAACAGACTGGAATGAATTTACCAATATGAAGTATGGTAATATATGTAAAAAATAACATTTTAATAGTCAGAAACGGAAAAACAATTTGGACCAATTTGTGGCTTTTTTTGCATTAGTCCATTGCTTGGTAAGACACAGCTGCCATTCTGAATGTCGCCTTTAAGGGTTGGCACACATGGCCTGCTATTGGCCAAATCATTTCAGGCAGCAGATTTACATATTGACATATTGATTGGTAGTCAGCTGGTCAAAATTAAAATAATACAGGGAACAGTTTGGTTTCACCTATAGTGCGGCTTATTCTGGACCACACAATAAAGTCACCTGCCTGATATAATCAAGATGTTGAACGATTGGGCTTAAATATATTTACCTGTGTGTACCAGCCGTTAAGTCTGTTAGAATAAAAGTAAAATAATAAATTCTTGGGCTGTTTTAGTGAGATAAAATACTAACCTAAAACAGTCCATAGGTCCCTAGCCAACCATTTATGACCTTGTGAATGCCCTTCATATTTTTTTGCCATTGGAAACTGACATATGATTGTAAAATAAACGGCACAGGTCATGAGATATACAATATTATCTAAGACTGTCTATTAATAGTCAGTTATTGGCATATGTGCTACAAGGGGCTTCCAATGTAAAAACAACTGTGCAATACTAATGCAATCAAAAAACACAATTTTGAAACAGGATGGTCAACTGTTAACAGATTTTATTCTACTTCGATACCAACTATCGAAGTACCAAATAACAACTTTTTCAGAGCTTACTATGTTCCTAGATATGTAAGGTACAGAATGGCTGTGAATCCCTTGAGCAGGCAATCCAATATGTTACATGTGAGGAGCCTCTAGCTCTAAATTTAAAATAAATTGGGAGTAATATTGCTGTTCCTATTGTAATTAATTCTGTATAAAATGGAATTGCGTTTATAAGTCTTAGAACCCTTATATTACTATAAGTTTGTCCACACCACGGCAGCCATATTGGAAATATAGAAGGCTCTATTGGTTGTTATCTAGTCTTCAGCATTTGTTAATACAGCTGTACTCATCAATGGCAAGGCTGAGTCATCAGAGTGCAACACAATAATAGCAATTAAACTTCTTTTTGGGGGGGGTTTGCACAAAAAACCTTGGATTACAATACATTAAAATACAATACATTATTATTACAATAAAAACAAGGCTATTTGTTGGGGGAAAAACTTTGTTTAAAATATTGCCAAACATTATTTGTTAATTAAGTGAATGAACTGAGTAAGTGTGCGTTAGAATTATGTGAACAGTGTTTTATAGACATGTTTAGGGTCCACAACATTGTTTTAAATGCCTTGCATATTGATACTAGGGCAATTAAACCAAGTACTTTCCTATCTGGAAACAGTTCATTCAAAAAAGGAATGTAAATGCATTGGAGAGGTTTTACTGTAAAATATTTTAATAACCTAGAAAACATGTGTGCAAAGAGCTGACACAGTGATTTAAGGTTCATACAAATGTGCAATCGCGGGGGGTGTGTGTGCAACCCGCGATGCACGATGTGTATGCACGGCTGTTTCGATGATAAGCATGCCGTGTATGGGCAAGCTTATTGGCCGAAACAGCCTTTCAGTTGAACATTCGCCCGGCCGGTCAGCCAACGATTCTGGCATAATTATTGGCTGAAATACACATCATGCGTCACAGGGCAGCCTCCAAGAGATCGCACATGTGTAAGAAGCTTTAGTGTAAGTGCAAATTGCACAGCTCTGGAAACTGAAATTTGTGTTGATCTGGTATATGTAAACATAGGTGGGCTGGATCTGCGAAAGTCTCCTGTAGTGATAGTTACACCAGGGGAACCCATTCTTTAAACATATTGTTTAATGGAACCTTAATGGAACCTATCTTATCCACCCTTCACTTTAATATGATTCGGATTAGAAATATGCGAGGACTGACATGTGTATTGATTGTTTTTTATTTTTATTTGAGAACGAAGTATTCAGACTGTGTTTTGCCACACGTTAATCATTTATTATTGTATCATTGTTTAGCTTTGTGTGTTGCCAAATAATTAACCAAATCTAATTACTATAACCAAAATGATATAAAACATTAAATAAGTATATAAAACCAGAGAAGTATTAAAGTAACAGTCCAACAACCAGCAACCTACTCAGCATACATATGGGTAGAAAGAGGAATAGGTATATACCATGTAAAACCCACAAAAACCAATCCCCAGGCCCATGTTAGTGCAAAAGATACAATGTAGACAGTTGGATATACAGTACCTTCCCATGTATCCATCTCATGCCTGTCTGTGTGTCCTGGGGTGCAGCCATGGAGCTGGGAATGCTATTATGCACCCAGCAGCATCATGGGGACTCTACTGCCTCTGGAACTGCTAGATCCACTCTGAGGGCTGGGAGGGACAGAGACCCTCTCAGGTCAGTTTACAATCTGGTCATGTGACTTCAGTTCAAGCCCTAAGGTCAGCCCTGGCCTGGGAGTAAGAGGGGGGGTTTATTACACCATGGTTATCAAAGTAGAGCTGATCACCCTTTTTCTCCCTGGATTACTACAGTTCATGTTCAGGACACAGGACAATTACTAGTTTAACAAATAAATAAATAACTTAAAAAAATATTTTCTACATGATCTTGTTTTGCTGTCATTTTTAAATACAAGGCATTATGGGTGGTCAATATATTATAATCTGGCAATCAGATCCCAATAAAATGGTGGAGGTAATATTCTGTGTATTCTCAGCTCGTTATTACATTAGACATTCAAACATCGTCCAATCACATTGAACCAGGATTAATATAACCTTTTAAAATACAACTGGGAACCACACAGACTAGTTCATAGGTATTGACCTGCTTGACCATAAAGCAAAGTTTTCTTTTTTTCCCCCCCAAGTAGACAAACTGCACATATAGCCTTCTCCTGTCTTGCTCACGGTCCTTTGGGTTACTCTATGGCTAGAGAGGATATACTAGAACTTACTGTACTACTTACAGTGAATAGAACGGTAGGAAATGTAATATTCCCGAGGTTTTCATAATCCTGGTAGAGGCATATAGTCCACTCTTTGTTATAAACCTACAGCAATGCAGGAAGTGGCAACCTTGGAAGGACTCAAACTGGTCTCATTAGTATAATCAGAGGACATCATGCTGGCCACATAGGCAGATTGGATGATTATGCTGATGAGCTGGGAGCTAAGAGATAAGAAGCTTTGGGCATTTACATGGAAAGGGCACCATTGGGGGCTAAGGAATGTCTTAAGATCAAGAGCATTCTGTAGCAACAGCAGGTAAATTCACTATAGTGTAAACACTATAAATACATAATGTGTGGTGTGTACACACACACACATATAAATATATATATATCTACAGTGGCGTAACTAGGAATCACTGTGCCCCCCAGCAAAACTATGATGGTGCCCCTAGCCGTGCTTCATCTATAGTGGGTTTCTGGAAGGAGGCTATATCTGTCATAGGGAAAATAAGAAGATGGGCCCCCTTTGCTCCCTGCCCCCCTGCGGTTGCTCCCCTGGTAGTTACGCCCCTGTATATATATTATAGTATAGTATATAGAATATAATTAGAATAATTGCATTATTTTCCCCACTGCTCAATGCTTCCACTTATATCTCAGTTCAATTTAAAAACACAGGACACCAATATTTATTTGGGCTTTCACACCAGTTTGCCTATTAGCTGTGCCTGCAGCCCACTATAACTGGATTAGGGGGTGGGGAATTGACAGTGAAGAGGTTAATGTAAATCCCCCGTCAGGGACTGAGCAATGCAAATGGAGACTTTAATGTCCTATTGTGCCAAAACAAGATGGACAGGAATTTGCGTATCTATAACAAATAGCAATTATGCAAATTCCGTTGGTTTGTGATTTGTGATTTACAGTTTGCTTCCAATCAGCTGCTGTTAGTGGGTCAGTGAGATGGACTTGAGATGTTAAAAAAAACACCCGCACAGATTCCACATGAACTTCATAGGCAACTGGTCGCTGCAAAAATTCCTGTTTTATGGGGGTGCGGGGGGGGGGGGGTAGGGCTGTTAATACAAAAAAAAAAATCATTTAAAATAATATTTTAAATCATGTTTAAATATGTCTCCATTGTGCATACGACATTTTTTTAATATATATATATATAATGTAGACTAATTTCTTTATATCAGCTGGTATACAACAATTAAATCAATCTAGCCAACCATTTTTTGGGTGTTCATACCAAGTCACAATACATTTAAGGTTCATACACACATGTGATCGTGGGTGCCGACCCGCGAAGAACGATGTGTATGAATGGCCGTTTCGGGTGATACTTGTCCTGTGCAGGTATCCCACCCCATCCGTGCAGGAATCCCACACCTCCCTCATTCTTCATTCTGGGGTGGTCTCCCATACGATGTGTATAAACATCCATTTCAGACGATACTCGTGCTGTGTATTGGCACTTTCCTTTAGGCTGCGGCCTCACTAGCAGCGCATAGAAGCATGCATGATCGCAATATCACGGTTCCCTTTTAGTTAATATTACACTATCGGAGTGCGTGTAAGGGGGGCCTAGCCCTTAGCCTTTGGCTTTAGCAGACTTTTTTTTCTTCTAACAAGGATCAGCTAACATTCTTCATGATTACCTGTCATTTAAAGGAACATTATCATTTAAATGCTGCTAATGATCAAAGTATAGGCATGTGAATGGGTTTATTTACAGAATTCAAATACCGATACTTAAATTGTTGTGATTGTTTTTTTTCTTATTCTTTTTTCCGTGGTGATGTCATCTGCAATTCAAGTTCATGGGAATGCTTGAGGCACAATTGTGAAAAGTTGCAATGGAATCTGTCATATATTATGTGACAAAAGTTGCATGAGTGTACCCAGATTTATTCTGCTAGCTTCTGGCCTTTCCTGGGTTGTGCAGCACTCGGCAGTGAAGGACAATTAGTTTTATGACTACTTGGCCTTTTTCTGTGAGAGGTTATTGGCAGGTCACCCAATAGTCACTGATATTTCTGTCGAGAGGCTAAAGAAACCATTGAGCATGTGCAACTAGGGATATTGTTTGTCACCCAATAATCTGAAAGTACGGTGGCTCAATGGTTAGCACTGATGCCTTGCAGCACTGAAGTCCTTAGTTCGATTCCACCCTTGGATATATTTGCAAGCAGTTTGTATGTTCTCCCCGTGCTTGTGGGGTTTTCTCCAGGCACTTCAGTTTCCCCCACAATCATAAAGACATACTGATAGGTTGTATGTATCAAATAAATGTGCTTAGATTGTAAGCTCTTCGGGGCAGGTCCTGATGTGAATGTATACATGTAATTGTAAAGCGCTATGGATAATGTTAGCTCTATATAAAGCCACAATAATAATAAAAAAATAATAATAATGCTCTAGGAATGGACAACTGACTAAATTACATTTAGATACCGTGGATTTAAAAGTGACTGGTTAAAAACTGGTTATGCAGGTTTCACAAAACTTTCCTGGGCAGCCACTGAAAGGGGTTCCATAACGGTGAAGACACGATCGCAAGTTACCCAGAGTTACAATGGAAACTCACACGGGTGTACGCAAGATCCCAATCTAAATCTGGGATTCTAACAGAGGTTCCTAAAAAGGTGGGATGTCTGAATAAAGAATCATTTCTCACTCATTCTGGGGTGGTCTCCCGCACTCCCGCGAGACCACCCCAGACTCCTGTGACAGAGAGGAGACTCTCCCCCTTTTGTTGACCACGCCCTCGTAATGCCCGGTAATGCCCCTAACCCCGCCTCCACCCACCTCTAGGACACTAGCCCCGCCTCCACGTGACATCACACCCCATCACCACGCCACCTTTCCCACCCTGCCCGGGAGCCTGAAATGGCAGGGTGGGATGTCTGTCAGTGCCTCTCAAATGCTAGGTACACACACACGCCAATATTTTGGGCTAACCAATCTGCAGAAAGCCACGGACAAATTGATTGAGGGAGGGGCGGCATGACTGTGGGATTGTGGGAAGAAGAAGGCTGAGGGGAGGAGACGACGAGCAATGGAGTGCAATGAAAAAGATCTTATTGGGTTTATATTTCAACAGGATGGTACGTGCAAGCCAACAAACTATGAACGGAGTGCACAGGAGATGGAAAAAACATCAACCATAATTATTGTCATAGCTTTGTGGAGGCGGTGTTCCTCGCCAGTCTGGGGGCAATTAAAATGCATGAAAAAGGGTGGCAACACCTTGGCCTGGTCCAAACCCAGGAGGTGGGTGGCCAGGGGGATTAAAAAAACAGGACATAAATGGAGTTATATGGTTTCGCCGTTAGTTACAGTTTGGAAATTACCGGAGGCAACAAGAGAAGTGTAAGAAGTGTAACAAGTATATACTTAACGGGATAGACTGGCAGGGACCCTTCAAGCCGACAAATTGTTTTTTATGTACTGTTTGTCAGTTATTTATATTAAACAAGTATTTGGCAGTTCATATTAACATATTATTATGTATGTGAATTTTTACTAAAATGTCATGGAAAAGAGATGGCACATGTTAGTAAATGAAGCTGTGGCCCTACACTATCCAAAAATAAAGTGGTCTTGTGTGGTTATTATAGGTAAGAGAAAAGAAGGTAAGATTTTGTGTGGGGCAAGTAGCGAATAATATACCATGCCTAGGTCAAGTCTTTCCTTTGGTTGAAGCATGTGAAAAATTAAATAGCAGAAAATATACCTAACTTCTGCATCCAGTGGCTTTGAGTGACATTACCTGAGTCATTGCTCCTTCCCTTAGCCCCAGGGACTGAGCATGATTCTTACTTAAGACTTAATGCTGAGAAAGGCAGGACGTACCTACATATACTTTTAATGCTGATCACATGACTACAAGCTGGTAAAACCAGGAAGTGTTATGCTGTTAAATCTTTTCAGAAATATAACTTATCACAAATTTTACTTAAGGGTTCATTTAAAGGTATGGCAAAAGGGCTTTTATTTTGTGTTCGGTAACCACAGTGGCCCTGTAAGTGTTCTGACCTCAAAACAACAAACATAGAGTAAAACTCAATAACAATTGAAGGGGGCAGACACCTCAGAATTCCTTCCTTTGGGAATTTCATGATCAGAGAGTATGGTACAAACGAGGGTCGCACTCCTAATGTAATGAAATTTCTTTATTTGTGACCACACAAACCACCGATCGTTATTTTACGATATTGATTGTAATTTTACGCTATCGCTATTGTAAATCTATGGTGCCAATAACCTAGACTAATGATCGGTATCGTAGAATACCGGCCGTTACTCTATGATATCTGCACCATAGATTTACAATGGCGATTATCGTAGAATTACAATCGATATCATAAAATAACGATCAGTATCGTAGAACACTGATCGTTATTTTACGGCGATCATAAAAAAAAGATGTTTGATAAATATGGCCCTTTTTTTCATTGTACATACCATTTAAAGGGCTAACAAAAAGTTAGTCACTTGTTATATATTTGCCCCTATTTTTAGGACTTCATTACATGTACTTCTAACCAGATATTTATTGATATGAATTGCCCCTGTTCTCTCCATTTCTGGCAGAGGTTGCCCCCTCCGCCCCCTGCTCAGTGAGATTTTAGGAACTTGAACATGTGCAGAGGAAGCAGCAGGGTAAAGACCAGTCAATCACTGGTTGTGATATCAGCATTCACAGCCTTGATTGACTGCATGGAGGGAGGAGCCAGCTTCAATATCCCTAAATATCGGGTAAGTAATACATATTAATGAATGTGCTTGTTGGCATTGGGTGCAGGTAACTGCAGGGTGCAGGGTGGATATGCCCTTTAAATGGGCTCACTGTTATATGGATCTATTTATTATGCATACTTGAGGATTTCTGTTTATTGTATCAAAAGCAGCACAGCATTTTGGAAGGAGGAGTCACATTATCACCAGAGATGGGAATACCACATTGTTATAACCAGACAACATGGGCAGAGCTTCCCTGGTTCAGTTAACTATCTATGTCTATCTATATCAGGGTAGCCCCGCCCATGAGACCCCCAGTTATGCCCCACATGCGGGTCTGCACAACACTGATCAATATTGTCACTGTGTGGCAGCCCGTTAAATCTGACAGGGTTTACTGAAAATCATCCATGTGTATGGGCACGTTAAAGGGGAACTGTGGTTTCCAAAGTTGAAAGGCCAGTTTCCTACCTTTAAAACGAGCCATCAACCACCTCTCTACGTGCTCCACAGCCCAAGATATAAAGAAATGACTGACCAGAATTTAATGGGTGGGAGGATGACATGTGACATTCCTATGGCTTCTCCTGCACAGTGCTGCCGGCGAGCACAGCCTCAGACTCCCTCAGTGTGTGAGGGAGACAGGAAGTCCCTCCCCCTCTCTGCTGTGTGAAGGACCTGCAGCTGCAGAGAAGGTAAGGGGATCTACAGCCCTTCTCTCTTACTATGTGAGAGTTCTCACTCTGCCTCAAAAGGCTGTTTCCACAGAGTTTTCGGTGGGGGGGGGTGTTGGGGGGGTGTCAAAGTGGCCCACAGCACCTGTGAGCGGGTGGGGCTTAGGCACCCATGAGTAGGCTTGGCTTAGGCACCCATGAGTGGGCAGGGCCATGACACCCATGAGTGGGCGGGGCCATATGGGCTGTAAGAGAATGGGCCAACGGGGGCCTGCAACTGGAGGGACCATGGGGTCCATGAGTGGGAGGGACCAGGGGGGCTGCAAAGGGGAGGAGACACAGGGCAGATTGACTGACAGGTTTCAGAGCAGGAAGCAGGAAGTGCAGAGGACCTGGTGATGCCATATCATACACAAAAATGTAAATATCTTCAAAGCTATGCAAAATAAACAATGAAAATAAATTGCAAAGATTCTCAGGAGAGCAATTCCTATCAATTTACCTAAAGTCATTTTTGGACCACAGTTCCCCTTTAAGACGCATTGACCTGAGCTATCGTTTCAAGTGATTGTTTGGGGCTTCCACTCACCTACCGATCATTGTTGGCTTCCTATACTACAATAGAGGTAGCTGAGAGCGACAGTAGAACATTTCTGTACGTACCGATTGTTCCCGATACCCACAATGAACATTTGTCGGCCTTGTAAATGATATTTTTTTGATACATGCACAGCCAATAAAGGGATGATCCCCTCGGATGTGTGTACCCAGCTTTGGGGGATATCAGGTCACACCTACACTTTCTGCAAAATAGGTTACGTTGGAAGGCATGCTACA
This sequence comes from Hymenochirus boettgeri, assembly GCA_019447015.1. Lineage (NCBI taxonomy): Eukaryota > Metazoa > Chordata > Amphibia > Anura > Pipidae > Hymenochirus > Hymenochirus boettgeri. The sequence goes on along the minus strand of CM033476.1, from coordinate 146,485,576 downwards.
GCAACTTACCAGCAGTTACCTTTAAGAGTTAATTAAATTGTGACGTCTCTCACCTTTCTAGATGCTATGGTTCCTGAGATATTGTCTGTGAGCACTGATATAGATTTTCTGTGCACATACAAAATTACAGTTTGTGCACTACATACCACAATGCTTATATTCCAGCAGATATTTTTGTGAGCATCCCTTTAATCTTTGTGTGGAGTTGTGTACACGCACTGGGTACACTGAGAATGGAAGGGTTGAGTTTGATGAACTGTTATCTTTTCTCAAGCCAAAATGTATCCATGTAAGGCCATTATTGAAAAGGAGTATGTGGAAAATCCCCTGTGGTGCCCCGATTGTTGTTTAGCCACGATACATGTGACAATTCTCTAAGGCTGGGTACACACCAGCAGAGTTTTCGTCCCGACCGAGTGTTTGCTATTATGGAGCGCTTGACTGGGACAAATGATGGTCGTGGCCGACAGTTTGCACGACTGATCACGTGGTCCCATAAGGAACCGCTCGATTGCCTGTGATTTTCCAACAAGCCTAATCGCCCTTTATTTCCAGCTATTTTCCAGCCTACTAACAGCTACACATCACTATCGTCGGACGGAAATATCTTATGGTGTGTACCCAGCCTAACGTTTGTACATAGTTTTCCTCATAGATGCTTACAAAGTTAAAACATGCCACATGCCTGGAACTTGCATAAGTGGCTCTTTACATTAAGGCTAGATTGCATGTTATCATTGTTGCAGTTTTAAACTGTGCATTGATCAAAGGGACCCGGCAGTGTAAAGCTGGGTACACACATTCCAGATAAATGACCAGTCCAGAAGGTATTAATGGGATTGGCCCTTTTTTGCTACAGTGTGTATCCGCAAAATAACTGATGTCGACGGACATTTAGTGTTGGCATAGGTAACATTATGACCGACTGCCTGTACTGTAGAATAGGGAGTCACCAGCGATAACAGGGGGTATGGCAGTCCCCAACTATTCCCCTATACTTTATGAAGCCATAAACAGAATCTGTCATATTTCAAAGATTGTATGTGTGCCCACCATAACAGATTAAATGCGCATGGCTACCCACAATTTTCAATTTCCAATATTTTTTTTTTTCTGGACACATGCATTAGCTATAGGACATAAAGGAGAAATTTCCGACCCTTACTCTGGAGGACCTGGGAGAAAGAAATTACTTCTTGTTTCTTAGATTTTGTGGGCATTGCTATTGAGACTGCAAGATACCTTCTGTTGCAAGAAGGCTCTGCTCCATTTTTTTTGTAAGGCAATGTGATTTGTCTGCATCTTTTCTGTAAGAAAAAAATCAATATAAACCTGAAGGGGGCAGTGTTACATAAAACATACACTGCACCGCATGGGGAGAGAGAGATAACTAGAGAGTGGGATGGATTGATAGAGACAGATATAGATAGAAATATATAGATATATAGGGAGATAGATAGAGAGATGGATGGATGTGAATGTATGTAATGGAAGATGTTGGCGCTATATAAACACACAATAATGATAGATAGATTGATAAATAGGGCCATATTTATAAATCCGCGCTATCGCTTTTTATCAATACCACAGGTTAGTTAATTTAAGATCGTGGTCGTAAATGTACGATCGCGAAAGTACATTTACGACCAAACGTTCGTTAATTGACGAATGTTTGATCGTAAAATACCGTGCGGTAGTAAACTACCGCAATGGTATTCTTTGGGGATCATAAATCTACGATTTCAGTATCGTATTAACGATCGTTAATTTACGATACCGATCGTTAAAGTCGCGGTATCGCTAAAAAGCGATAGTGCAGCTTTATAAATATGGCCCATAGAGACATAGATAGATAGATAGATAAAGGCATAGATAGAGACACAGAGAGACAGACAGACAGATAGATAGATAGATAGATAAAGACATAGATAGAGACACAGATAGATAGATAGATAGATAGATAGATAGATAGATAGATAGATAGATAGATAGATAGATAGATAGAGATAGATAGACAGACAGACAGACAGATAGATAGATAGATAGATAGATAGATAGATAGATAGATTGATACATTCAGAGATAAATAGATAGATAGATAGATAGATAGATAGACACACAGATAGATAGATAAATACATAGATAAATACATAGATAGATATATAGATAGATAGATAGATACGAAAGGCACTATATAAATCCACAATAACGATAGGTAGATACAGTTGATAGAGAGATGGATAGATACACATAGTGACAATTGATGATTGAGAGATAGGCGATAGATTTAGATACATAGATAGATACATAGATTAATAGAAATATATAGAGGCATATACCGTATATATTTGAGTATAAATTGATCCGAGTATAAGGCGAGGTACCTATTTTACCTGAAAAATAAGTAAAAACTGATTGACTTGAGTATAAGCCGAGGGTAGAAATTATGACCACTACTGCACAGGAAGGAGTGTAAAGGTAGATCAGCTCCTGTAACTTTCTATGCAGATAAAGGATTTTGTAACACATCGTCACCTACTGGTTGCTATCCGCAATTGCAGCATTTGGATCTAAATTAGGACTTAAAGGGCATGTCCACCCCCAAAAATGTATCCCCCCCACTACTGGCCCCATCATGTAGTGTAGTTTAATCCTTACCTCACATCCCAGCTCCATATGGTTCTCCTGTAGTCCCCCCCCCAAAGTCCCAAAAACTGCCCACCAGGCGGATAGCAGAGTCCATATAGGACTCTGCCTCCTACCTGGCCTCCGGGAGAAGTTTTTACTGCAGCCCTTCTCCCCCTCCCTCCCCCTCCCTCTCCCTCCCGATTAGCATTCTCTCCCCCTAGTGTAAATCCCTTTATATGTAACATTCCCCCTGTCCCCCCAGCCCCAACCGCTATGTTTGTAATATCAGAAAATGGCCAGAACATTACTTACCTTCCCTCTTGCCTCCGCTGCACTGAACTCACGGCAGCCGCGTCTGTGATTGGCTGCCGCTTAGCCAATCACAGACGCGACTGCCGGTCCTGCCCCTCTGCTTGCATTTTCTCGCAAGCAGAGGGCCGGCAGCGCGGTGGAGGCAAGAGGGAAGTAAGTAAAGTTCTGGGCATTTTCTGATATTGCAAACATAGCGGTTGGGGCTGGGGGGACAGGGGCAATGTTTGCTAAAAAAAATTTCTAACCCGAGTATAAGCCGAGGTTAGTATAAACTGGAAAGAGGAACACAGATGTTTCCAAAAGAAACCCCAAACAGCACTCGCGGCATAAGATAATGTTTACAAATAGGTACTGATTCCTCCAACCTTAAAATGGAGGTCTTCCAAAAACCACACACTAATCGTCCATCGGCCTGGATTAAACAGACTATATGTTACCAATATAACCATATATGTCTTTATTCGCAATACAAAAATTACTTAGATCATAATTACCCCCCACATTATACAGATACAGTTCTTATTGTTTAAAATGGGGTTAATTTTGCCCCAACCAATCAGATGTTAGTTTTCAAATGTTAAATAAGATCTGATTGGTTGGGGCAAAATTAGCACCATTTTAAACGATAAGAACTTTTATTGAATAACCCTGATAGTCTGTTTAATCCAGGCCGATGGACGATTAGTGTGTGGTTTATGGCAGAGCTCCATTTTAAGGTTGGAGGAATCAGTACCTATTTGTAAATATTATCATCTTATGCCGCGAATACTGTTTGGGGTTTCTTTTGGAAACATCTGTGTTCCTCTTTCCAGTTTATAGTATGTTTGGGCCCCTAGCACCATCTTTCAAAGGATTGATGGCAGATGACCAATACTTTGTGTAGTTCCCCTGTTACTATATTATATATTAATAAGCTGAGGTTAGGTTTTCAGGCTAATTTTAAAGCCTGAAAATCTCGACTTATATTAGAGTATATATAGTATATCTATATATGTCTATCTATCTATCTATACATACATACATAGATAGATAGATAGATAGATAGAGAGATAGAGAGATAGATAGATAAATATTTGATTTGATACAGAGCTAGCTATATCGATACAGATAGATAGATATAGATTAACAGATAGACACCTACACAGATAGATACAGAGGTAGAGAGAGATAAATAGAGAGGTAGAGAGGTAGATAAGTAGATAGATACAGAGAAACCGAGATAGATAGATAGATACAGAGATACATATTTGATTTGATACAGAGCTAGAGAGGTAGATATAGCGATACATCCATTAATACTTTTAACTCTAGACTGTTATCCTACCTTTCTGAGCATCAGCAGAACAAATGATTGTTAGCCCTTTTAAGCATTTTGTACCTACCCCCCCACTTGTATCTGTATGTTGTCCCTCCCATTTAGATTGTAAGCTCTTCTGGGCAGGGATCTCATTCCTAGTATGTCAAAGCTTGTTGCATTTATATATATATATTTGCTTTCTTAACCGATGTATGCGATTGTATTTAATTTAATTTTAATCTATCTGTATAATGACACTTATCCCCTTGTTGCCCCACCTAACAGCGGTTTTTTCTATGTACTAGCGGATGCATACCCAATGCAGCGCTTTCTAATCAAATTATTACATACAGACAACATTACAGATAGATTGATAGATAGAAATAGAGAAATGGAAATAGATACAGAGATAGATACATAGATAGATAAGATAGAGAGGTAGATAGAGAGATACAGATAGAAAAGAGATAGATATCTCTATCAATCTTTCAACAATATATCTATTAATCGATCTATCAACTGTATCTCTCTCAAGCTATATTTGTGTCTTTTTCGATCTATCAACTGTATCTCTATCCATCTACCTATCAACTGTATCGATATTGATCTATATTTTAACTATTTCTAGCAATCTAACTATTAACTGTATCTCTAGTGATCAACTGTATTTTTCTTTACCAATCTATCTATCAAATGGGTCTATTGATCTAGATGAAGAGAGAGACAGGCAACGAGAGAGACTGACAGACATTGAGAGAGACAGACAGACATTGAGAGAGACAGACAGACACAGAGACAGATGGACAATCTATCAACTCTATCTCTACTGATCTTACAACTGTATCTCTCTCAATCGGTCTATCAAATGCATCTATCGATCTCTCTTGATTTATCTATTAAATATCTCTGTCAATCTATCTATCATCTGTATATCTGTCGATCTAGATAGATAGAGAGCTAGATACAGAGAATAATAATAATGATAGAGAGATATGGATAGAGAGATAGATGAGAGAGAGAGATAAAAAGATAAATATATATATATATATTTATATATATATATATATATATATATATAGAGAGAGAGAGAGAGAGAGAGAGAGATAGAGAGAGAATATTGGATGGATACAGTTGATAGAGAGAGATATGAGATAAACAAGGATAGAGAGGGATGGAGAGAGAGACAGATGGACCTATCTATTAAGCCAGGGATAGGCAACCAGTAGTTCTCTAGATGTTTGAAAACTACAACTCCCAGCATTCCTCTACAAGCTCTCTGTGGTTAAGGAATTCTGGGAGTTGTAGTTTTCAAACATCTGGAGATCTACTGGTGGCCTATCCCTATATTAAGCTATATCAACAGTATCTCCATCAATCTATCTATCAACTATATCAATCTATCAATTGTATATATCTTTATCCATCTATCAACTGTACCTCTATCTGTCTGTCAACTGTATTTATATGTTATTAAATACATCTAATCATATATGTGTGATATTAGATTATTAGATTGCAATGTGAATGAATGGAAGATGTAGATAAGTATAAATAAGATAGATATTGCTAATGATATATGTATCCTAGAGAAAGTGTGCCCGTTGGTGCACAGTGGAAATTATGTGTTTATGTTTTGCTATGTGTAGTTGCAGTGCTCACAGGAACCACCAGGAAACATCCAGGAGGGCAATAATAAAATTAGTCTGAATAATCGCATCATATTAAATAAACAAACACACACTTATATCCTCCCTTACCTATACTACCTGCCAGCTAACTGACCCAGGCAATCTAAACAGCACCTTTGGGCAATCAAAAGCAGCCCATACATTGATCGATTTTACTTTCCCGACCGAGTGCTCCCGTGACATTAGATAGATCATGCAAGAACCGCCTGTCTGTGGCATAAAAGAATGGGAAAGGTGGTTCTGGCAAGATCAAACTAATATTTGCATGAGCGCTTGGTTGGATAAGTAAAATCGGATATATGTATAGCCACCTTAAATCCTATACAGTATCCCAATTAACATGCAAGGTTCATATTTATTAGTATTTACCACAACAAGTTTAACTAACCTATGGGGTTAGGACTTGGGAGCACAGGATACTTATTGAATATACATGTTAGGGAGAGGTGTGGATAGAGGAGCTAAAAGCTCCACACAGAGTATGAAATGAAATGGAGCCTTCTTATAACAGAAGGTACCTCATAGAATCATGTTATTATAATAGCATTGCCTTAATAAGCTACATATAAACACTTATTTCTCACTTAAAGAAATGGGTGGGGACATGCAAAATATCTTATTTATTGCCTGTGGCAAAGGCATGTGTCTAGATATAATACATTCTTATGGAATAGAGCAGGCGTGTTTAACTTGTGACCTTTTACGTGTTTGAAAACCACAATTCCCAGCATTCTCTGTTTGCAGTAAGTTTTTTCTTAATATCCTGTAGCTAAGGCATCTGTCTAGATCTAATACAGACTAAGCTTGTGACCTTTCCCATGTTTGAAAACCACAAATCCCAGCATTCTCTGTTTTGCAGTTAGTGTCTTAATGAACTTTTCACATGTTTAAAACTAAAACTCCCAGCATTCCCTAACTGCACAGAATTCTGGAAAACTTAGTTTTCATACATCCAATAAAGACATTTTCTTACTTACAGACATTAAAAGCCCACGGTCATGCTTTAGCGCTTCCTACCCAAGGGTTTGAACATGCAAGTGATTCATCTGCCCTTCCCTTACATCCATAGCTATTAGACTATTGGATTAGGTAAGCATTATATGGGTCGATTGGTTGGCGCAACGTTAATGCCTGCTTTGCGGCGGCAGCACGAGTACCAGAAGAGGCACTCATGCGGCCGTTTCAAAGTAATTTACCAGAGGTTGTGTGCCTCTTTACACGTAAGAATTAAACACCAAATAATAGCTGGCGATAAATACTTATGTGCGGGTGAGATTCACCCAAAATCGCACAGCCTCTGGTAAATCCCGTACGGGAGATTTACCCAGAGAGCTTGTGCCTCTGGGTGAATCTCCCTGTTAGAGTCCCTGTTAGAGTTATAAACTTTACCATATTTGCACTCACTTCCAAATACCACCTACTTGGCAATTATAATCTATAAAGTCTGAAGGTTCGTGCACACATGCCAAAGCCGGTGCCGACGCATGACGTGTGCGAACGGCTATTTCAGATTATATTTGTGCCGTGTATCGTCAGAACGGCCATTTTAGTGCCTATACATGAGACATGCAAAGTCATTTAATCATAAACAGACACTTCCTGACTAGCAAACAGAAAATGAATTGTCTCATTACTTTCTATGGAGAGGGGAGGGGGAGTAAATGTGAGAGTCTGAAGAATTTTCTAATTGGCTAAGACTGTCACATGTTTTACAAACAGCACATAACTGGATGTAATACAGGAACTTCCTTACACTTCCTGTCTTGTCATAGACAGTGCCTAAGAGAATGTTTTGATTTGCTAACAGTGGAAGATCAGAACCTCTCATTGGATGTTAGTAAAATTCCACTTCCTTTTAGTGTCTACATGGAGACCCTTTATAAATCCTGGAGGTGTGTCTTAACCTATCATTTTGAGTTTTCCATTCAAACTTAGGGGTGTCCAGTAAAGTAAGTTTAGTTTATTAATTGTATATAAATTGTTTTGTAATTCGGCAGTAGGTTGTAGTACTATACTAACTGGTGTTATTTCTTATGGTGATTTTAATTAAATAGTGCTAATTACACACATACATACCTTTCCTATGTGTAATAATGCTATATAACCCCACCTAGTTAGTTGCTCCTAATAACTCAATGCAATCTCCGTAAAAATATAAATTAATTTATATAATATAAGGGATAAGGGATATATATCAACAATCTGTTCTATGCATGCGAGTGCCTGGGTGCCATTCAGAAGTTCAAATACATGCGAAAAGACGAAGGTACTCTCAGGTCTTATGTTTAAGTTAAAATGTAACTTTTATTGTACATAGTTAAAATGCTAGATCTACACGTTTCAGCTTTGTCTAAGCCGTCTTCATGGTCCTTAAACTTAACTTAAGGGCATGTCCACCCTAAAATCGGTATTTTTGTATAATGTTGTTCCCCCCCTCCCAGCCCCAACCGCATGGTCTGTTTCTTAAAAAAAGATAGAGGAACCTTACTTATCAGTCAGAGATACCGCAACCTCAGCCTCCAATGCAACATCCGCGAACGCAGTTGCATTGGGAGCTTGGCCGCAGCCGCATATGTGATTGGCTGAGAGGCAACCAATCACAGACGTGGCTGCTGTCTATTGAAACAGCTGAGGGATCTCGTTTTTTCTATCTTTTTTTACAAACAGACCATGCGGTTCATGTTGGGAGGGGGTGAACTACATTACAGAAAAAGGATTAACTGAAAGCAAGAGATTCCTGTGTTACAAAGTACACAGCGTTGTTGTTTTTTCCCAGGCATGTATTTTGTCCAGCAGCATCCAGAATCAGCACCCCCGCCCACCTGAGTATAACCGAGGGGGGACTTTTCAATGATGAATTTAAATGTAAAAATTGGTTTTATTCTCGATATATACCGTATTGGCAGTTGATGGTACAGACTGCACGGCAAACAGTGAAGGCTGGCTAATCAGACAATAATCAGGTTTGGAGAGCATTATATTTTGAAATGAATAATTTTTCAAATTGCACAAAAACATGGAATAATCTTGTCTATTGTGTTGCAACAGTCTTCAGCCCAACACTAACCCTAACGACTAACTATCCCGTATTTCTGTTTACGAGGGTTACGCCCACTGTAACGCACTTTCTGATGCATCACAGGTGTTGAGCTTTGAATGTAACACAACTGATTAAATATGACATTGTATGGACTTTAGTGTGTGGTTTTTTTTTTTTAAGATTTTGAGCCAGTTGAAAGTGGCGATGCCACCCAAATGGTAAAAATTGGAAACTACTATATACAACCACTTAGAGAGGCATCAGATTTCTAAAAAGGTGGCCACACACAGATCCATATATTGGCCAATTATGTTTATGATATTGTTGTACGAGATTTGATGGAAAATAATTGAACAGATACGCACCAGTATTGGTGACACAATGGAAAGATTCCGGTAGCGATTACCAAATTCTGCATGCAGTGGGTTGAATCTCACCCTCGTGTAATTTCCTTGCTTACGCTAAAGAGCCATGTACCCTGTAGTAATAGGTTTTCTCTTCTGATACACGCGGAACTGCCACAACCTAGGGGTAAAGTCTCTTCAAAAAAATCACATCTCCATGATTATTTTTGGTGACCACTGACAGTATTTTTTTAATGTAGTGTTTGGTGATATATGCTCATATCATTCTGCTTTTGTTTTCTAAGGAAAATTGGTAAAAATGTTAATTTTATAGAGATTATCTATAGTTCATGTTGAATAGTTCGTATGGAAGTACCCCAAAAATGCATTGTTTTTTGGGGTCCAAGCTGTCTCTCTAGAACATCCATACATGTAGAGTACTGTTTCGTTCAGGAGATATAGCACAGATATTTAGTCTATTTTTGTAGTTGTAGGAATTTGCTGAGGATCTTAGGGCTGGTACACACGAAGGGAATATTTTGTCCCGACCGAGCCCAATCGCTTCGAGCAACCGAAAGTGCCCGTGGCTGAAAGTGCGAAACTCAATTGTACGGTCCCATAGGGACAACACCCATGTTCTGTGGCATACGTTCAGGACATGTGGGAATTGCTTTGGGGTTTTGGTGCAAGTTTTAACCCTGATCACATTTTCTCTTTTTGTTATAATAAATCTCCCAAAACTGTGAAATCACTAGAAATTGAATCCATGAACTGTTCACATTATGTGTAAAATAATGAACCATCATATAGCAGATGTGTTGCATTCCCAAAAATGTAGTTTGTGGGAAGTATTTTTACGTTTGAGTAGTGTTTAGTTTTGAAAACTGAAAATGGTTTGGATTTTTTTATCTTGCCCTTGTGTCTTTTCATGTTGGTAACTGTCTGTGGGTACATCCATACATGTGGCACACTGTGATATTCTACAAAGAATAGCAGTGTTGAATTCTGAATAATGTAGAAAACTGCGAACTTACATAGCTGAAGATGTGTAAATTCAAACCTTAAAAGGGGTGTTTAGTTTGAAAAATTCTAAGCTGTTCAATAAAGAGAACTTGTTGGATTTTTTGTTCTAATTGCACTTCCTTGGGCTCCTTTGGGTTAGTTTGCAGTCCATCTCGTGTGTGCACACCATTATTGTGTGGCATACTGTTTGTCAGGGACACAAGGAAGATTTATGGTGGCCATACACTTTACGATAATGGTAAATCCCATCAGGAACCGACAGGATTTACCCCTTTTGTCAGGGTACAGGGGTTCTTCCTTTGGGGTTGTTTGGCATCGCAATTTCTTTTGTTTTCGGGACCGTTAAAAAGCGAAGCAGGGGGGGTTAGTTAAAGATAACCGCTTTTCATTTAAAACCTTAAGGGTATGTCTCACCCTTAAATCACATTTTAATAGTGCCTTCCCCCTGGTCCCCCGCCCCCCAACCCTGCATAGTTTTTTTTTAAGAAAGCCCCCAAACTCTTACTTCCTCCCTCTTTCCTCCGCCGCTCTCCCGGCCCTCTGCTTTGCGAGAAAATGCAAGCAGAGGGGCGGGACCGGCAGCCGCCGTCTGTGATTGGCTGAGCGGCAGCCAATCACGGACGCGGCTGCCGGCATCTCACTTCAGCGAGGAAAAGAGAGGTAAGTAAGTTTGGGAGCTTTCTTAAAAATAAAATTAGCGGTTGGGGCTGGGGGACCAGTGGGATTACTATACAAAGGGTTAAACGCTAGGGGGAGGGATCGGGAGAGGGAGGGAGAGAGGGAGGGGAGGGTGAAGCTGCAGTACTCATGCCAAACTTTCTCCGGAGGCCAGGTAGGGGCAGAGTCCTATATGGACTCTGCTATCCTCCTGGTGGGCATTTTTTGGGACTTTGGGGGGGGACTCCAGGAGAACCCTATGGAGCTGGATGTTGGTAAGGATTAACACTACCTACAATGGGGCCAGTAGTTGGGGGGATTATAATTTTGGGGGGGTGGACATGCCCTTTAATTTGATTTTTGAGTGTACTTTATCCTTTAAATTGCTTACATAAAGCAATTAAAGGTTTGCTTTTTGCTGGGTCCTTAACTAGCAACTAGATAAAAGATCCTGCTGCTCTGTGACTTGAAGTACATGTGGTAAGTCAAGGGGTGCACCTACTCATTTTGATAGTCTTATCAGGCAGTAAATTTAAATCAATCTGACAGGAAATGCAATGGGCCTATTTTATAAAGCCGCCGTAATCGCTTTTTATCGATTATATCGGAGAATAACGATTGGTTTATGATCGTAAATTACGTAAGTTTTACTACCGCATGGTATTTCCTACAATCGAACTTTTTTTTAATAGCGAACATAAATTTAACTAACCCTTTATAATATACTTTATAGCTTTATAAATATGGCCCAATGTTCATATATTAGAAATCTTGTTTTTTATGTGTAACAACTACAAATCTTTTTTGGGGCCCTTTGGCAACTTTTGTAATTGTAAATCGGGGGGATTTTTCTTGAGCCGACATTGCTTAAAAAATGCGAAAATATTGCTTCTACTATGTAAGAACGTGACATTGGACAGACTGGGCTGTAAACAGACTGTGAAGTTAATTTAATTAAGATCATGGTACCAGAATGATGGAGGACTTTTTCTTATTATTAAACTGCAGATTTTTGTGAATGTTTTGATGCCCCTCCATGCATAGGGGATGGGGTGTTTACCGTGGGGTGGAACCAAGTTATCTTCAGCAGACGCACCTTATCGTTTCCCCCTGTAGCTAGTCGCAGTTCAAATTCTTTTGAGCCGTGGTGCAAGACATCATCCCCACGTCGTGTCTATTAAAAGACGGCTCCACGTGGTCACCGGTGCCATTTTCCTGTTTGCCGGTGACCTGGGAGCATCTCTGTTTTTATGTATATAGTATAAAGTTTGTTGGAAAAAGTTTGTTGGAGACACCCCATGCTGGATATATTTATGGGATCTATTTATGGAACAGTTACATGCCTCTGGCAACACAGTGCTTGGCATTCAAACGTGAACAAGTGTGGTTATGGTACGGCAAGGGTGTACAGTGGTGTTATATGCTAAGGAAATATTGTAAATGAATGTTATAAAAGCCGGGCCAACCGCTTTTTACACAAATTTTGAGTCTGTGTCTTAATTTAATCAAAAGTGTTTATATTGGGGATATATTAATCAACATCTCATGTATATATGTCATTGCTGACTGTGTTCCCTCAATTTCCCACCACGGTCTTTTAATACAACAACTTTCTACCCACAACTAGGGTTAATAATATAGAGAAATGGGCACAACAACTTCAAAAGATACAAATGATGTCACTTTTCGGCAGGGCCGATTTACCATGAGACCAACGTGCCATGGGTGCCTGAGTTGGAGGGCGGCTTTTAATAATCCCTCACCATAAATCCAACCCCTTTACAGTCTATTTTCTTACCCCAAAAGATAAAATGGTGTGGTTTAGAGGGTGTGGTCTGTGTTTAGGGGTGGGGGCTAAGGGCGCCAGGCTCTTTGGGGAGATGCAATATATTTCACTATCGCAACCTACGTGCACTCGTTCTTCTGCAATTATTACCTATTGTGACGTTAATCCATCGCAAAAGCTAGTGGTAATTTGCCCTTTTGCGCATTAAAGACACCATTGAAGAGGCATTAATGTGGTTGCAAAAAACTTGCGCAAAAACCGCGCAAAATTTCTTGCATCGATTTGCCGCTGCCGCAAAGAAAAATTGTGACATGGTGCAGGCAGTGCAAACCTTCATTTACACGTTAGTACATAGTTTAGCATGATTTTAGAGCGCTTATTTTCTTGTTAGCGCAGGATATTGCATCTCCCTTTTAGAGCCTACGGGTTCCTGGGGTGTAATCCGGCCCTGCGTTTCAGTGCACAGATGCTCCTAATGCAGCAACGATTGTTAAAGGTGCAATATCACAAAATAGCGAGACTGCAAAGTTAGAATAAGGCCCCAATATGGTGGGTAACTTTTCCATACTAATGCATCGTTTTCACATACTGTATATACTACTCGAGTATAAACCGAGGTTTTCAGGCTTTACAAAAAAGCCTGAAATCTTACCTCGTTTATACTCGATTCAGTGTATCTCCTACCTTGTCCGCCGGCCGCGCGATCCGCATCCTCGCTCCACAGCCTCTGCGCATCCAGATGATGTCACTACCACGGCTCCCAGCAAAGGAGAGAGGCCGCCGGTAGTGACATCATCCGGATGCCACAGAGGCTGTGGAGCGAGGATGCGGATCGCGCGGCCGGCGGAAAACGGTAGGAGAAACTTTTACTTGCACAGGGAATGGCAAATACTTACAAATAAGAGTAAAACCTTCTTTATTTGTGCATACTGTATGCACAAAAAGGGAGGATTTACCCCCTATTTGCAAGTATTTTGCCACTTAAGATGTTTAAAAACTACAACTCCCATCATGCTTTATTGCTGGGAGTTGTAGTTTTTCAAACATCTTAAGTGGCAAATACTTGCAAATAGGGTAAATCCTCCTATATTTGTGCATACAGTATGCACAAATAAAGAAGGTTTACTCTTATTTGTAAGTATTTGCAACTTAATGATGGTTTGAAAACTACAACCCCAGACAATAAAGCATGCCTGGGAAGTTTTAGTTCCAAACACTTTAGTGGCAAATACTACCACCCTCGGTTTTATACTCATGTCAAATGTGGTTTCCTTCTTTTTTTAACCTAAAACTAGGTACCGTCTGGTTTTTACTCGGGACGGTTTATACTCGAGTATATACGGTAAGCATGATTTTTTCCAACTGGCAAACTCGGTTATTGACTGTGTGATGTCTAAAAGTTAAGAGTCAAATTGACCCAGTTGTACAGGATTTTTACAGGGTAGTTGTGTGCACATGTGTTATACTTAGGTTAAGGGCAGACCATTTTCAAATCGTTGTGTTAGGTAAATCTTTCTTGGTAATTATTGTAAATTGTTAAGACATACGTCCATCTAGTCCAATCTTTATGTCCCTAACCATAATGTCTCAACAGTTACATAGTACCATAGTATTGGAGGTTGTATAAGGGCATATGTCCATCTAGTCCAAACTTATACCCTCACCCTAATATTTATATAGTAAACAGAGTATTGGAGGTTATATAAAGACATACATCCATCTAGTCCAACCTTTATACTTAACCCATAATGACTTTCTAACAGTAACATAGTGGAGGTTTTATAAGACATAAATTAATCTTTCCAATCTTTTACCTTACCTATAATGTTTGTTTAAAACAGTATATAGTAACAGTAGTGAAGGTTATATAAAGATACATGTCCATCTAGCACAACCTTACCCTACCCATAATATCGGTTTAAATTTATATTGTAACATAGTATGGAGGTTGTATAAAGACATACATCCATCTATTCCAACATTTTACCCTACCCAATTTCTCTATAACAATTACATAGTACCATATTTTGGAGGCGTATAAAGACACACAGCCATCTAGTCAACCTTTATACCCTAACCCATAATATTCCTAACAGTTACAAAGTATGGATGTTGTATAAAGATATACGTCCATCTAGTCCAACCTTTATACCCTACCCCATAATGTCTATATACCATTACATAGTAACATAGCATGGAGGTTGTATAAGCATACGTCCTATCTAGTCTGACCTTTATACCTTAACCCATAAATCTGTACTGGTTACATAGTAACATTGTAATGGAGGTTTATAAGACATCCGTCCAGCTAATCCAACCTTTATACCTTACCCATATGTCTCTCTAAAAGTTATATAGTACAATAATAAAGAGGTGTATAAGACCTTGTCTATCTAGTCCAGCCTTATAACCTACCCTAATGTCCTGTATAACATTATATAGTAACATAGTATTGGAGGTTGTATAAAGACATACTACAATCTAGGTCCAACCTTTATATCCCTATCCATAATGCTTGTCTAACAGTTACATAGTAACATAGTAGTGGGGTTGTATAAGACATACGTCCATCTAGTCCAACCATTATACCCTACCCAATTGTCTGTCTAACTAACAGTTACATGTAACCTAGTATTGGAGGTTGTATAAAGACATACGTCATTCTAGTCCAACCTTTAGGCCCTACCTATAATGTCTGTATAGCATAATAAGATACATTATCTATATACATATGCATAATAATATACCTAATAAGATACATAATGCCTTCTACTAACAGTTACATAGTAACATTGTATTGGAGGTTGTATAAAGATATACATCTATCTAGTCAAACCATTATTCTTTACCCATAATCCTTTCTAACAGTTACATAGTAACACTTGTAAAGGAGGGTGTATAAACTTTTTCTCATTTGAAATTTTAGTCTAGATTGCTTTCTGCTATCGTAAAGCTGTAATTATGTTCATTAAAGGAATTAATGTCCGTGTGCAATGAATTTTAATTCTCCCCAGGCCCCAGGGAATGTAATGTAGCCTCCATCACACACCATGATTCACATAGAAAATCGATGTGTCCTTTGCGAATCTGTTGCATTGGGTTGTGCAATTCTTTTCAACATTGGATGAATAAAATGCAAGGGGCACCTGCATCATGCCATTGCATTTTTGATGTGTTTGTAGTGGGGCCCAGGGCGTAAAGCACACAGTAAAGATGTTTATAGTAGGTGGCAGATTCCTTTGGAAGCTTATACAGCCAACACCTTTCACAATGGTTAGTGATGGCCAGTAGCCATATTGGGCCTCTTACACTTTACAACAGGGACTGATAGAAAGTTTGTAGTGGGTGAGAGTATCCGCAATACTTAACAGGCATGGGATCGGCGGTATAAAAACCAACCTGAACTCCTCCCTTTTATTGGTGCAACGTTTACCCACGTGGCACTCAATGAATAGCGTAATTCACAAATGTTTTCATTATTAAATTGAATAGTACTGTTAAGGAAATTAACATTTTCACAATGGCCATGCTTACTGGCTCAAATGTTGTCTTTGAACCAATTTAGGTAGAAAGTCCTTAAGCTTTTTGTTCCATAGCTGCACGGTACTTTTTTGGTGTACATTGTAATGAGAAATTACGGTAAAACCAGAGGCCCTTTAAAAATAAACTAAAATACTTTTACCATTTAAATTATTAAAGTATTAGAGATCGAGAAAGATGAAAAGGTCATTTCAGGGTTTATTCTCCCCTTTACCCCTGGTTTTGACCCCTCCCTTTAAGCCCTGCTGCTGGACTTAAAACACTGTAATTTCCTGTGAGTCCTCCCTCCCCCCTTATGTCTGTGGTGCTTTAAGCTTTGTGTCCGGTAGATCATGGCTGTGTGCTAACAATCTCTATTGTCCGAGGATGGAAGGCTGGCGGGGTTTGAAGATTGCTGTCTGGTTTCTATTCAATCCAGGTAGCAGGGTCTGTGAAAGAGACTGTTCCAGCAGCTACGTGAGGAATGTTAGACTAGAAATGCACAGTCTACCTCCAACAGAAACCTGCTTCTCGGTTACCCCCCTCACTGTCGTAGGACGTTAAGACACTTCTGATTCGCAGCTTCCAGTCCCTAAATAAGATGAAGTGGTGTCTATTTATAAAGACAGATCTGAGCGTACGTCCATTGCAAACTTCAAGTTGCAAATGTGATCTAGGTCAACTTTTTCAAAACCCATGCTTCTCTTCTTTACATGACGGCTTGAATATTATAATGACTTTCTGTTACATGTTTATAAACAGTTCTCTACTACTATGTTTAAAAACACACTTCGTCAGTATCCTTGATGTATTTATATCAACCAAGATAAAACTGAAACTTGTCAGCTGTCATAGAGTAGTGTGCGTACTAATGTTTGTGTCCCTGGAAGCCAACGATTGATATATTGTTGTATTGTGTGGGATTTTTATGGCACCAATATCTTCTGTGGCACTTTACAGTTACATAGTTAATACATGTTACACAAAAGGGTAGTACATATAAAACACGACACAGAACTTGTATGGCAAAGTGTTGAATTTACAGCAATACCGTGATACAATTAGAAGAGGGCCTGCCCAAGTAGTTTACAGTCTAGAGGAATTAGGGTGACATAAGGTGATCGGTAACGACTAGGTATGTGCTAGGTATACTGCCCTGTATGGCCAATCAGGAGTAAAAAAACCTCAATCATCTTTTTAAAGACATTCATGTGATTAACTCCAGACACCCTAGGCCCAGATCCTTTCTGGTCTAAAGCATTGCCAGCAAGTTACTAATTATGTTCCAGTTTGCATTCTCTAACATTACAGCCTATATACTCCATTCTCTACCCATTGTATCATCTCCCACAACCGCCTGACATCCCCTGCTTGTTTTCCAAGAACCAAATCTTCCGGTAAACCTTTTCCTATATTTCCTTGTGCATCTGCCTGCTATCCCGCATCTTAATTTGAGAATGCCCTCAGCACAGAGTGAAATCCTTGTAGACAAAAGCAGGCGCGACTAGAAGGGGGAGGTTTGGGCAGGTTTGGGAACATTTCCTGTCACTTAGCACATTCCTCCTCACTCAAGGTGGTGGTGGGATTTGGAGGGAAGATCAGAGTCTATACATCTACATATTATTAGACTTTACTTTTTAAGGGTTTTTTTTCATCTGACATTAAAAGCGATGACATTCCTGAAACAATACAAATTATGTGTCATTTAACTTTTTTAAATGCCGTAAGGGTGTAGACCTGCCAATTCATGTGTTTACTTGCCTCTGCTTGCCTTGAACAATACAACATTCTCTTATTAAGTCTTTTTCTTTTCCTATGGAGACGTGTGATGTATATAAAAGTAAAGACTTGCTGCCCAGTTCTCTACACTTCTATTGTGACCCTTTATTTCCTGTAGGGGAATGCCTGCCTTTGTCTTGTCTGCTGCAACTATTGCCATTAATGCAAAATTAATGGAACCACCGAAAAATCATTTTTGTTGAAGTTTTTCTCACGCAATTTCCCGTGTGGATACGTGCGAATATTATTCGATTTCGGCAAAAAATGGAACCAAATAAACAAACTCATAGAAGCATTTTACGTTTGGTAAGAAACACAATCCAACAGGTTCAGTAAACATTATAAATACACAGTGTGCAAAATTTCAAAACACAAATGCCTGTTTTCAATGACATCGCCCGATGTACATGTTGACATTTATTTAAACAGCGCCACTTGGGGACGCAGCGCTGTACAATATTATAATACAAAGAGGGAACAAAAGATAAAAAATTCTTTAGCACAAAAGTAAATAAATTTTTTTTCCCAACAGCCTAAAATCTGGTTACCCCTTTAAACTAGAGGCTCTGTTTGTCTGGCGTTTACCTTGCTTTGTCCCTCTGTCTGGTTCAGTCCTCCCTGTCTAGTACAATCAGCCCTGCGGCGTAGGGTGTTGAGTTACATTCATAGCCAGTTAAAAAAAAAAAAAAAATGTCTGCTTTGCACATGCTTTGTTATATGTTAGTCATTTTTCTATTTTTATTTAACAATTTAACCGTCAAAAGGAACAATATCTCCCGTGACTAGTCAACATTTCTCCTTAAGGAGGATAAAAATCTTATAGTAAACAAAGAAACCACGTGCCAATAGCAGTTCCAGCTTTACACAACATTTCTTTTTCTCTCTAGTAGGAGTGTCAATAAATTTCTACTCACCTGGTAAATGAGATCCTAGTGAAATCACAGCAAGGAGAATATACAGGGGTTCTTTCTCAATGTAGAGAGGGTCTGTAGGGATAGAGGGTTTTCCCTGTTCTGTGCTGGAATGAATGAGCTTGTGCAGTCACACTACAGATAATTCATATTTAAAAAAAACAAAAAATCCCCATGGAATGCTTACAGATACCACGCTATCCTCTCCCTGTCTCTTGCACTTGCATTGAACTATATATGACCTACTGATGGACAGGAGCAAAAAGCACTCGTGCGGCACTGGAGCCATTCTATTTGTTGGCAGAACCATAAAGATCTTTTCAATTGGTTTATTTCACCTCTCCCCTCCTCCCAGTCTTTCCTCCACCCTTTCATTCTCTGTTCCCATCACTGAAAGATTGCCCATTCATACACAATCATATTCAGAGCGTCTTTTTGGGTTTCTGCTCATCCTTTGGTGGCACATTAATTATAACACAGCCCTCTCTGAGGCAGGTTCATCTTTCAAGTCAAGATGACTGCACGCAAGGTGGGAAATATTTGGAAGTGCAATTTCCAGAAAGGCTCATAAATTATGGCAATAATTGTTTTTCTTTGTCTCATACCATCTTTCATTTGTTAATTTACAGATGCCTTTAAGTAACATACAGGGGAAAATACAGATAAAGGTTAAATAAATACAAATTAAATAAAGAAGAAAGAAGATATTGGAAGTTTTGCTTGCTTTGACAGGTTATGAGTTAGGTCCCTGCACTGAAGAGCTTACAATCTAAGTAGATAAGAATACACCTAGATATATGTTGGGAGGTAAAAACGTGTTCAAGTCTAATAGCAAATCATTTAAGTTTAGATTTAATACAACAATGGGAGAAGAGGAGCATTCCAAAGGTAAGGAACAGTAAACAATAAGGTTTTATGTTGGAGAGGCAGTGTTAGTTAAGGGTTTGGATAGAAGGAACTCAAGGCACTTCCAGGAACATTGAGGGCCAAAAATAAGTGGAAAATTAAGGCTGTGAACACAACCAGATGTTCACCACAACCATAGATACAAGTGCCCGTGCATCTAGCCTAAAGAAGGATTTAAAAAATTACACTTGGAAGCCTAAACACTACTGAAGAGTTGGAGCTGTATGTACGTTCTCTCTTTGTAGGACATGAAATGATACGAACAGATACGTAATGACCATACGAATGAAGACATGGCAGGTTGTCAGGGAAAACGTGAAAAAGGTGATGGTGGTTACATAGGAGCATTAGGGGAAAGGAAAACAGGAAGGAAGCTGATTGGTAGAGTCAAGGGAAGGAAGGCATGGGATAGTGGATAAAGGGGTATAAGGGAGGACACGTGGGGGGGAGCGCTTTTTTGTCTTAACAGTTAAGTGGAACGTCACCCGCCCACCCTCCCCTTTTTGAGAAGGAATGGGGGAGTTGGGATAGGTGAAGCGGGCAGTGTAGTCACGCAGGGAGCGGGGATCCATAGAGGAGAGTGGGGAGCAAAAACAGAGAGTTACAGGTAATAGTGCTTTTTTGGCTAGAAGAGAGGTGGTCATAGGAAAGGGCGGAGGGCACTCATTTAGCTGGGTTTGGGACGGCTGATGAGCTGCACAAGTTGCCACCAGGCCTCTATGGACCATATAAAAGTTATATTGTTGCAAAAACGTTAATAAATGTTTTAGCACTTAAATGAAAATGATAATTTGTTGCACTTTATTCACAAAAAATTGGGAATAAAGTAAACCTGCTGGGGGACTTTTCAATTTAAAAAGTGTATATTTGTTTTTTATGGAAAAGGGGGATGGCAGTGGGGATAAAGGAGTTTTCTTAGGACTAACACTGCCAAGCCAAATTCCAATATTAAGCAGCATGCAGACTCAACAGGGGTAATGGCTATATTGTCAATAGAAAGTAGGAAGGAGGCTGGGTCCTATTTTTTAGACGGACAAATGATTTATTCACTTTAAGGTATAGTATAAGGTGCGGTGTGCCATGCAGGAGAAGATAGCAAGCAGAAAGTTAGATTTGTGCCTAATGAACTGATGATATCTCCTAAAGAACAGTTTTGATGGAGGACTTCCCATTGTAAGAGACCACCACATCAAGTAAAATAGGAGAGGATGAGAGAAATATTTTTAGCAGGATGGATATAATATTTTAGGAAATAGGTGACGACCAGGAAGAAGCTGGCCGATAGGCTTTCAGAATACTGGCTGGTATTGGTCTTTTTAACCACAGCGATAATTTTACCTCGTCAAAAAGTAACACCACAGTCACAAAGAATACTGATATTTCGACTGTTATAAAGGATCATATTGGTCATATATATAATAAAGAGCTTGACCGCCCTCCTTACAAACATTCTGCTCCACAACCAGGACACCATTCTCCTATTTTCACATATATTACGGTAACTAGATCCTTGAATAATATATTTACCTTGAAGGGCACTTCGACCCACCATTTATTAGGGTGTAAGCTGTCAGTCATGACACAATGTCACAGCCTGACTAACGACTGCTTATGACTGTGCAAGAGCTGTTAAAACTGTGAAAGGAGTACATTGAGAGACTTCAAAGTAAATGATCTTTTAGAAATGCTGAGGACAAGGTGGGATTGTAAACTTTTGGGGTAAAAAGATTGTGACCCTTCTTGCTTGATTGTGACCATTCTTGCTTGATTGTGACCCTTCTTGCTTGCTGCACGTGTCTATAGTTGTCAATAGTTTGGTTTGTATACTGTAGGAATGTCCAATTTTTTATAAGCAGCAAGATTAGGTGATCTTAATTGTGTGTGTGTGTGGGCCTTTATTAAAAAGGGAACAGTCCTACTATTAAAATGACTCCAGCATCATGCTAATAGCAATGTTACAGCAGTATGAAGGGTGTTTTGCTAGTATCTATGATCTGTGACATTACCAGAAATTTGGGGTCTACCTACAAGTTTTAGGTTGGACATGCCCACTGCTAGGAAGGAGCATCATCAGCTACATCAAAACCCCCACCCGAAGTGCTAATTATTTTTAAAGGCAACCACAAGCCTGAAAACAAAACTTTTTTCTTTCCTGAAGGTGCCCAATGTAGAGGAAAGATAGAGATAGTTGGTCTGTAGCTAGCTTCAGAAAGATTGATTTTGGTGGTGGGGCTTCCTACATAGAACAGCATGTGACTGTCACAGAGACTCAGACAGACAGGACAGACCAGGAACTGTACTTTACAAGTCTATAACTTAAAATCCAGAGAAGCTAGAGACATCATCTTAGGCTTGTGTGAAGTTTATAAAAGAACTATGTATATAGAGCACTTGTATAAAGACCACAGTTGCCCTTTAAGATAATAACAAATAAAATTCATGGTGAGTTATGGAATGGCCAATGTTTTTTGTTTGATTTTTCACCAAAAGCAGCTTACCACTTTTCAGTCCACAGACTGACACTTGGCCTGTGTGTACTAGTCCTAGTAGGTAAAATTTGAGTCATTTGAAGGTTAACACACACACAGAGGATTTGGTTTAGTGTGTGCCATTAAGTGCCAGGATTAGTAGAAAAGCCCCAGGGCCATGATAAGAAATATAGAGGGATATGTCATGTCAACTTTTTTTCAGTTTTAATTACGTAAACGCAAAACAGTTTTTTTCCGGTAATATAATAACTTAAGGTCTAATATTGTTTATCGAATTAATTCATATGTTTTCACTCTGTTATATTATAATTAGAGTCTACAGTACCTACCATGAATATATGTCTCTTTTTTGTGTTACTGGAACAGAAAGGAATTTTAACGGTCTTTGTCACGGTTACACAATATATTACAGATCTGTCGTTTATATTCTGTTCTGTATTTCCTGGCTAGTTCATTTTGTCATTATAATGAATTTCTCCATTAGGGCGCAGGGGGATATGCAAGTGAGGATTTCCAGTGACTGCTACTTGTTGGTCTCATTATTAGATCTTTGTTAAAGCCACCTGCCTTTATGAAGCTCGTGTTTTTACCTGGTTTTTTTTTAATGGTTCAACCCTTGTTTAGCATGAATGTTGTTTTTTGGCTCATCTGGCTTGTCCGATTACATGTTTTTCTTTACTTGTGTCCCCTGGTTTGGGTCTCCTGATCCTACACTCGCTTGGCTAATGACCACTCATTGGCTCATAAAGCCTCTATTAGCTGACTGCAACCTAGTACTACTTACCTGCAGTGACAAATTCACTAAGCAGGGCATCTAGAGACGGCCAGATATGTACTCTATTCTATGCCTCAGTCCAGGTGTTGCCTCTTCTATTCTATCAATGTTTAGGCTAATCTCCATCTGCTAGGTTGACCCTAGTTGTAACCTTACTCTTACTCTTGCAGTTCATTCTGCCTTGACGCCAACTTTTCCTTCACCTGTTACATTGTGGACCACAACAGGTTCCGATCTTTCTGCCACAGCTTTTTTGAACCATAAATCAAACATACCGTATAACATGTTCAGTCAGTAACCTTGAAGCAAACATCGGACTATCACAATGGTGACACATTAATATATCAATGCATGTTTACAAATAAACCAACACAGGCAGAATTATGTCATACCAGCGTTGATATAGATAATGAGATGATTTAAAAAAATATAAGGTAATTATAACATAATTGACTCGACACAGTCAAATATTTAAATATAAAATATAGATTAGACCAAACATGGAATGTATCTAAAAGCCAGTATACAAAATGGTAGTGTCAAGTTCACATAGAGAAGGTCTTGCTCATCAATGCTCAAAAAGTAGATATTAAACGGTATATCCACCTCCATAAAAAAAAGTCTGCAGTTTGGACCCCAACTCTAAATGCTTTATAGAGAGGACAGAAATTGACTTACCCACCTTCGTTCCCTCTGCATCTGCCTCTACTACTCTTCCGTTCCTGGAAGAAGCAGTAGGGGCCGGACCCATCTGCATCTGTGATTGACTGAGAGTTAGCCAATCACAGACACAGCTGCCGGTTAGTAGAGTGAGACAAGTGAAACAAAGTCAGGTAAGTCTATTGTTTGCCCTTTTTTAAAGTTAGAACATTTTGGGTTAAGGGGGTCCCCTTAACAATACAAAAGTTTTTTTATTTTGTAAAGAACAATGCAGCATGGAGGGATCCAGAGAGCGAGAGCTCCCCTGCGCATGCCAGAGACCTCAGGGAGGAAAAGAAAGTAGCAGGCACCAGATGACAGACAGACAGGTTCCTACTCTTTACTTTTCTGGATTTTCAGCAGGCACTGCAGGACACCCAAAAGGAGCAGAGGAGAAAGGTAATGTTTGTTTTTTTTTTAACACTACACAGTGGGGCCTGTCCACCCCCAATTTTAATTTAGACATGCCATTTAAAATCTGGAAAATAGATCCACATTAAATTAATCAGGTATATGGCAAGGTAGGAGTCCAGTAGTCATTAAGCTGGGTACACACAAGCAGTTTTTCAGGCAAACCGATTGGTCTATCGGTCGGTCTTTGTGTTTTCATTATTGCCGGAGACCAATGTCGGACGCCTATATCAGACGAACGTGCGATCGGAAAGTTCCTTCAGATTTATTTGGTAAAATTAAAGGAACATTTCAGCATGTTTGGGGTGTGTGTGTGAATTAATCCATTCAACAGCATGTTATATAATTAACATGCACATACATTTTTGTATTGTGTTATTTACGGAGTTGGAGATAGAACGCATTGGTAGAAGAAACACGTCCTTGATTGAATTGAGTTCCCTATGCACTCTTGTTCTGACAACAACCCTGCACAAGCAAAAAAAGGCAAAATGGCAGTTAAAGAGGTTATGTCAGGGAGTATTTGGAGCAGCAGAAATGGTTTGTGCAGTCTTGTTGAGGGCTGTTATTTCTGTAGGCAATGATAGGGAAGGCACTGATACAAACTGACAGATCTGGAGCAGCAATGAACCTGCAGCAAGCAGAAGCAAGAGAGAGGCAACCAATGACAGCTTTCCAAGCTTGAGGACTGATGTAACCTGGTTGTGGAAGACAGGCAATGGAACAAGATCAGAAGTCTGGGAGAATGTGGTCTTATCATCTACAAATGCAGATCCACAGTATTTTCTCAACAACCTTTTGTATGGAATAACAAAGAAGTGAAATACATGTGCAACTAAGCTACATTATACCAATTGCTAAAGAGAACGATCTATTACTTTTTAGGCATAGGTTTCCCATTAACTGACATCCGATGTAACAGACTGGCAGCGGATTTAAACTAAAAGCCTGTCAGTAAAGGTTGTTGAATGTTGGCTTTTACACTAACTACCTGATTCCTACGTCCTGCTTCTTCAGTTTCGGTTTCCATCTTAGTATTCCAACTCTTAGCTTACAACTCCTGGCATTGCCTGACTACTCTTCAAGCTTCCAACCTTGGCATTGTCTACTTTACTGGGCTTCAATTCGGCTAAGTATGAGATTTTCAGATTCCAAGCTTAGTTTCAACTCAGAACCTGCATATTGTGTGGGCGGGGGCACACTTTGTTACCTATTTGCGTAACATTCCCAACATCAAGGGCTCTGGTGAAGGCCGAAATAGGCTTAAAGGGCATGGCCACCACCAAACTAAAATTTAACCTTAGACTGATTAACCCCCAAAACCTAGACCATGCTCGGTTTAAATAGCCTATTTGGCTCCTAATATACTTACCAGGACTCGTCCCCTCAGCTTTCTGCTTCTTTTTGGCCTTTTCCATGCACCAAAAGTAGCAGAAGGGTTTGGACAGTCCTGGTAAGTACTTAGGAATCACGGAGACCATTTTAAACTTAGCGATATCCAATATTTTTAGGGTAATTAGTCAAGGTTAAATTTTAGTTAGGAGGATGGCCCTTTAAGGTGCCCATACACATGCAACTTATTTACAAATTCACATCAGATTCCTTTAGAATCTGATTGTTAACTTAACCTGATTCAAGAAGTAAAGATCGTTCCATATATGTTTTATAAGCTTAGTACTAGTTAGAATTAAAAGTATGTTTGTGAAGACGATAAAGCATTCGTTTGGGCACCAAAAAGACTGGCACTGTGAACCCCACTGGGCATAGAGTCTAAGCACTCCAGAGCCTTTGATGGTGAGGAAGTGGGGGGGGGGGCTTGCCAGGTGCCAGATTGCAACCCCAGAAAGGGAACCCAAATAACAACCCCACAATGTAGATAAGTACAAGCTCAGGACAATCTACGAACTTCGGGGTTGGAGAGAAGCAAGGTCAAAAAAGAGCCGAAGGTCAGCAGTGGGCAGATAGAAGATTGAGGGATGGACCAGAAGGTAGTTGCTGACATGTGTAGTCAAACAATTTGGGTCGACAACGGCTGGTCAGTCAGAAGACAAGCAGACATGGGTCACAGGCAAAGGTCAAAGGCAGGTAGCAGGCAATGAAACAGAATTCAGCAACAAGAGAATCAAACAGAATAATAAGGATTAAGGAGAAAATCCAACAAACTTCGCTGGAAGGCAGGATGAAGAGATAAATAGGCCAAAAACACCAGCCAATCACTTAATCCATGCAATGTATGGACGCATGCAACATGTATGGCTATGGCCCATAGCTTCAGAATTTTTTGAAGGAACATGTCTACCCTGATGGTGTTCTGGATTTCAGAAGATGACCAGATTTTACACAGTAAAGACATACGCCTAGCTTTCTTCCAGTTCTCTTCTCGGTAGAGATAATCATAGCAATTGCATTGGCTCTGCATTAAAATGATTTAATATGTTCTAAGTAGGCTTAGGCGGGCTGTTATTTTTCCATATTATTGTGTTGTTGAAGCTGGATCCCCTTTTTATACTGGCACTAGGCATTTGCCTAGATTGCCTTGTGGGTAATCCTGCTCTGCTAATATTTCACTTAGAATTTGGCTCAGTCACCAAAGAATCTTTCAGGCAATGAAATTTAGGAAAATGAGAACTGAGGCAATGGGGAAGAAGTTAGGGGATGCAGGAGACTTCCCACACTTTTAAACATCCATACAAGCTTGTTGTTGGTGAAGACCTTCATGAAGATCGCACACTGCTTCGGCAAGACCGGACATAGAGTGCACAGTATTAGTACTGGGATCCATTAGGGGTTGGATATAAGGTCACATTTTTTTCCAGTGCTCCTGATGAAGGAGATGTTGTTCAAACAAGGACACAGGAATATAAAAATATATATTTATATATTCTATACATATATATGTATAGCATTTGGACTATGTCTATCTAGTCCAACCTACTCAGTTACCCCACTTTCCTGACTAACTTGATCCAGAGGAAGGCAAAAAACCCCACCAGAATTATGAAGGGGAAAAAAATTCCTTCCTAACTCAAGTGACAATGGAAATATCCCTGGATCAACTCTACTTTATGTATCAATACCAGTAACTTTGCAACATTCCTTGTTTAGGAACAAATCCAGCTTTTTTTGCAACTATCCAATGACCTACCATCAACACACCCAATGGAATAGTTCCATAGTTTGATAAGCCAATCTTAAACAGATTTTTCCATTTTACTGGTAGCCAGTGGAGTGAGTGAAGGGTTGGTGTTTTGTGGCAGTGATGGGTTGGCTTGTTAAGAGCCTTGCAGCGGCATTCTGTACTATTTGCAGGCAGTGCAGGTCTTTTTTTTGGGGGCCTGTATATAGAACATTGCAGTAGTCCAACCGTTATGTGAAGAATGCATGACCAGGGTTGGAAGATCTGCTGGAAGAATGAGGTGCTTTTATTTTTGCAATGTTCCTTAGGTGAAAGAAGGAATTTTTCACACAGCTGAGATTTGGTTCATGAAGCTTAGTTCCCCATCAATCATTACACCCAGGCTGCGCACAAAGTCTGAGTTGTTCAGGTCTGAGCTTCCTATTTTTAATGGTACTGGCTAAGACTGGAGCTGCTTGCTATCAATTCTGATTAGAAAGATCTGCTTGATATACTAACCAATCAGATTTTTTTTTCAGAAAAAATCTGATTGTAACCAATCTTGATTGGAAAAGAATTTGACTGGTTAGTATCCCAATCAATTTTTTCTGAAAGAATCTGATTGTATCCAATCAGAATTATTTACAATCAGATTCTTTCAGAAAGAATCTGATTGGTATGCTTTCTGGAAGAATCTGATTGTAACCAATCAGAAATAATCTGACAACCATCAGATTTTTTTTCTGTAAAAATCTGATTGTAACCAATTCTGATTGGAAAATATTCTGATTGGTTAGTATACCAATGAGATTCTTTCTGAAAAAATCTGATTGGTTACAATTAGATTCTTTCAGAAAGAATCTGATTGTCTGTTCCCCACAGCATTTCCTTGGTCCACAAGCCATATACAGTAAATTAGAATCTTTAAAATTTTTAGAACGTGGCTTGAAAAAAACCTGCAAAGAGGAATTCCCCAAAATTCACGATTCAGTCCATCTCTAATGTCTGTCACTCTCTCTTTTTGACCGTCTCTCTTTGTATGACGTTTCTCTATGCCTGACCATCTCTCATGTCATGTCTATATATATATAGATCTTTCAATCATTTATTTATACTTCTACTTATATATAGCACCAACATCTTCCATAGTACTTTATATAGATTCACATGTACCTATGTCTGTGGTCCCTCTGTCCATCTGTCTCTCTGTGTCTATCTCTATCTTCTCTATGTCTGTCTGTCCATCTCTTTTCTATGTCTGTTTGTCTGTCCCCCTCTCTCAGGGTCTGTAATACATACATACGGGCTGGCTTCACTCATGTGCAAGTTCAGCTAATGTGGAGATATTGACAGGCAGAAAAGGTATGTAGCGGAGCATACATCTTGGATTTTAAAGGGTATCTCTACCCTGAAAATGTTTTTCTTCTATAGAGAGTTTTTTCAACTTATAGGTTGGACTTGATGGACGTATGCCCTTATTCAACCTCAATTACTATGTTACTTTGTAACTGCAGGGGAACCATAAGGAGCAGAGATGTAAGGTAAGGACTTTTGAACACTACACAGTAGGGGCCAATAGTGGGTTAAATTGTAGTTTTGGGGTGGACACCCCTTTAAGAAAGACTTTATTTGGTTATTTACATGATCACGTCTACACATTTCAGTACACTGGGGACTGTCATCAATCCGTAGTGGGGACCAAATAAAGTCTTTCTTAAAGGGTATCTCCACCTACAAAATAAAGTTTTTCTGTAGTGTAGGGGACCCTAGCCCACCCCCAAATTCCATGTTTGTTTGCTAAAAAAAATCATCAGGAATGTAAGCTTCATTCCCCTGGGGGTTCTGATCCGGCCCTCTGCTTGCAGGAAATTCAAAGCTGGGGGCCGGACCAGCAACCACATCTGTGGGGACAAAGCAATGTACATTCCTGATGATTTTTTTAGCAAATGAACTCGGTGGTTGGGGGTGGGCTTTGATTCTGTACACTATGGAAAATGGTAGGGCACCAGGGAGCAAAGAGGGATCCAGAGGGATGGGGCAGGGCTCCACTGCACATGCCAGAAACCTCTCAGAGAGAGGGAGGGGCAGTTTTAAACACTACACAGTGTGGCCAGTAGTGGGGAAAATGTTAGTTTTGGGGTGGAACTACCCAATCCAGAAGATTACTCTGCTACATATATATCCAAAAATCAAAGGCACTCTCAGGTCTTAAAGGGCATTTCCACCCCCAAAACTAAAATGTAACCCTATTCTGGCCCCACTGTATAGTGGCGCGGTTCATGTTGGGAGGGGGTGAACTACATTACAGAAAAAGGATTAGCACTATACAGTGGGGCCAGAATAGGGTTACATTTTAGTTTTGGGGGTGGACATGCCCTTTAAGACCTGAGAGTGCCTTTGATTTTTGGATATATATGTAGCAGAGTAATCTTCTGGATTGGGTAGTTCCACCCCCAAAACTAACATTTTCCCCACTACTGGCCACACTGTGTAGTGTTTAAAACTGCCCCTCCCCTCTCCTCTGAGAGGTTTCTGGCATGTGCAGTGGAGCCCTGCCCCACTCCCTCTGGATCCCTCTTTGCTCCCTGGTGCCCTACCATTTTCCATAGTGTACAGAATCAAAGCCCACCCCCAACCACCGAGTTCATTTGCTAAAAAAATCATCAGGAATGTACATTGCTTTGTCCCCACAGATGTGGTTGCTGGTCCGGCCCCCAGCTTTGAATTTCCTGCAAGCAGAGGGCCGGATCAGAACCCCCAGGGGAATGAAGCTTACATTCCTGATGATTTTTTTTAGCAAACAAACATGGAATTTGGGGGTGGGCTAGGGTCCCCTACACTACAGAAAAACTTTATTTTGTAGGTGGAGATACCCTTTAAGAAAGACTTTATTTGGTCCCCACTACGGATTGATGACAGTCCCCAGTGTACTGAAATGTGTAGACGTGATCATGTAAATAACCAAATAAAGTCTTTCTTAAGGGGTGTCACCCCAAAACTACAATTTAACCCACTATTGGCCCTCTTGTGTAGTGTTCAAAAGTCCTTACCTTACATCTCTGCTCCTTAGGTTCCCCTGCAGTTACAAAGTAACATAGTAATTGAGGTTGAATAAGGGCATATCCATCAAGTCCAACCTATAGTTGAAAAACTCTCTATAGAAGAAAAACATTTTCAGGGTAGAGATACCCTTTAAATCCACAGATGTATGCTCCGCTACATACCTTTTCTGCCTGTCAATATCTCCACATTAGCTGAACTTGCACATGAGTGAAGCCAGCCCGTATGTATGTATATACGACCCTGAGAGAGGGACAGACAAACAGACATAGAAAAGAGATGGACAGACAGACATAGAGAAGATAGAGATAGACACAGAGAGACAGATGGACAGAGGGACACACGACATAGGTACATGTGAATCTATATAAAGTACTATGGAAGATGTTGGTGCTTATATAAGTAGAAGTATAAATAAATGATTGAAAGATCTATATATATATATAGACATGACATGAGAGATGGTCAGGCATAGAGAAACAGTCATACATAAAGAGAGACGGTCAAACAGAGAGAGTGACAGACATTAGAGATGGACTGAATCGTGAATTTTGTGGAATTCCTCTTTGCAGGTTTTTTTCAAGCCACGTTCTAAAAATTTTTAAAGATTCTAATTTACTGTATATGGCTTTGGGACCAAGGAAATGCTGTGTGGGAACAGACAATCAGATTCTTTCTGAAAGAATCTAATTGTAACCAATCAGATTTTTTCAGAAAGAATCTCATTGGATACTAACCAATCAGAATATTTTCCAATCAGAATTGGTTACAATCAGATTTTTACAGAAAAAAAATCTGATTGTTGTCAGATTATTTCGATTGGTTACAATCAGATTCTTCCAAAAGCATACCAATCAGATTCTTTCTGAAAGAATCTGATTGTAAATAATTCTGATTGGATACAATCAGATTCTTTCAGAAAAATTTGATTGGGATACTAACCAGTCAAATTCTTTTCCAATCAAGATTGGTTACAATCAGATTTTTTCTGAAAAAAAAATCTGATTGGTTAGTATATCAAGCAGATTCTTTTCTAATCAGAATTGATAGCAAAGCAGCTCCAGTCTTAGCCAGTACCATTAAAAATAGGAAGCTCAGACCTGAACAACTCAGACTTTGTGCGCAGCCTGGGTGTAATGATTGATGGGGAACTAAGCTTCATGACACCAAATCTCAGCTGTTGTGAAAAATTCCTTCTTTCACCTAAGGAACATTGCAAAAATAAAAGCACCTCATTCTTCCAGCGATCTTCCAACCCTGGTCCATGCATTCTTCACATAACGGTTGGACTACTGCAATGTTCTATATACAGGCCTCCCAAAAAAAACCTGCACTGCCTGCAACTAGTACAGAATGCCGCTGCAAGGCTCTTAACAAGCCAACCCCATCACTGCCACATAACACCAACCCTTCACTCACTCCACTGGCTACCAGTAAAATGGAAAAATCTGTTTAAGATTGGCTTATCAAACTATGGAACTATTCCATTGGGTGTGGTTGATGGTAGGTTCATGGATAGTTGCAAAAAAAGCTGGATTTGTTCCTAAACAAGGAATGTTGCAAGTTACTGGTATTGATACATAAAGTAGAGTTGATCCAGGGATATTTCCATTGTCACTTGAGTTAGGAAGGAATTTTTTTCCCCTTCATAATTCTGGTGGGGTTTTTTGCCTTCCTCTGGATCAAGTTAGTCAGGAAAGTGGGGGTAACTGAGTAGGTTGACTAGATAGACATATGTCCAAATGCTATACATATAATAGTATAGATATATAAATATATATTTTATATTCCTGTGTCCTTGTTCTTGAACAACATCTCCTTCTCAAGCACTGGAAAAAAATGTGACCTTATATCCAACCCCCTAATGGATCCCAGTACTAATACTGTGCACTCTATGTTCCGGTCTTGCCGAAGCAGTGTGCGATCTTCATGAAGGTCTTCACCAAACAAGCTTGTATGGATGTTTAAAAGTGTGGGAAGTCTCCTGCATCCCCTAACTTCTTCCCCATTGCCTCAGTTCTCATTTTCCTAAAATTTCATTGCCTGAAAGATTCTTTGGTGACTGAGCCAAATTCTAAAGTGAAATATTAGCAGAGCAGATTACCCACAGGCAATCTAGGCAAATGCCTAGTGCCCAGTATAAAAAGGGGATATTTTTTTTTGCTTTCGCTTACCTTTATTTCTTTTTTTTCCCCAAAACTAACATTTTCCCCACTACTGGCCACACTGTGTAGTGTTTAAAACTGCCCCTCCCCTCTCCTCTGAGAGGTTTCTGGCATGTGCAGTGGAGCCCTGCCCCACTCCCTCTGGATCCCTCTTTGCTCCCTGGTGCCCTACCATTTTCCATAGTGTACAGAATCAAAGCCCACCCCCAACCACCGAGTTCATTTGCTAAAAAAATCATCAGGAATGTACATTGCTTTGTCCCCACAGATGTGGTTGCTGGTCCGGCCCCCAGCTTTGAATTTCCTGCAAGCAGAGGGCCGGATCAGAACCCCCAGGGGAATGAAGCTTACATTCCTGATGTTTTTTTTTAGCAAACAAACATGGAATTTGGGGGTGGGCTTTGATTCTGTACACTACAGAAAAACTTTATTTTGTAGGTGGAGATACCCTTAAGAAAGACTTTATTGGTCCCCACTACGGATTGATGACAGTCCCCAGTGTGTACTGAAATGTGTAGACGTGATCATGTAAATAACCAAATAAAGTCTTTCTTAAAGGGGTGTCCACCCCAAAACTACAATTTAACCCACTATTGGCCCCTACTGTGTAGTGTTCAAAAGTCCTTACCTTACATCTCTGCTCCTTATGGTTCCCCTGCAGTTACAAAGTAACATAGTAATTGAGGTTGAATAAGGGCATACGTCCATCAAGTCCAACCTATAAGTTGAAAAAACTCTCTATAGAAGAAAAACATTTTCAGGGTAGAGATACCCTTTAAAATCCACAGATGTATGCTCCGCTACATACCTTTTCTGCCTGTCAATATCTCCACATTAGCTGAACTTGCACATGAGTGAAGCCAGCCCGTATGTATGTATATACAGACCCTGAGAGAGGGACAGACAAACAGACATAGAAAAGAGATGGACAGACAGACATAGAGAAGATAGAGATAGACACAGAGAGACAGATGGACAGAGGGACACACAGACATAGGTACATGTGAATCTATATAAAGTACTATGGAAGATGTTGGTGCTATATATAAGTAGAAGTATAAATAAATGATTGAAAGATCTATATATATATATAGACATGACATGAGAGATGGTCAGGCATAGAGAAACAGTCATACATAAAGAGAGACGGTCAAACAGAGAGAGTGACAGACATTAGAGATGGACTGAATCGTGAATTTTGTGGAATTCCTCTTTGCAGGTTTTTTTCAAGCCACGTTCTAAACATTTTTAAAGATTCTAATTTACTGTATATGGCTTTGGGACTAAGGAAATGCTGTGGGGAACAGACAATCAGATTCTTTCTGAAAGAATCTAATTGTAACCAATCAGATTTTTTCAGAAAGAATCTCATTGGTATACTAACCAATCAGAATATTTTCCAATCAGAATTGGTTACAATCAGATTTTTACAGAAAAAAAATCTGATTGGTTGTCAGATTATTTCTGATTGGTTACAATCAGATTCTTCCAGAAAGCATACCAATCAGATTCTTTCTGAAAGAATCTGATTGTAAATAATTCTGATTGGATACAATCAGATTCTTTCAGAAAAATTTGATTGGGATACTAACCAGTCAAATTCTTTTCCAATCAAGATTGGTTACAATCAGATTTTTTCTGAAAAAAAAATCTGATTGGTTAGTATATCAAGCAGATTCTTTTCTAATCAGAATTGATAGCAAAGCAGCTCCAGTCTTAGCCAGTACCATTAAAAATAGGAAGCTCAGACCTGAACAACTCAGACTTTGTGCGCAGCCTGGGTGTAATGATTGATGGGGAACTAAGCTTCATGAACCAAATCTCAGCTGTTGTGAAAAATTCCTTCTTTCACCTAAGGAACATTGCAAAAATAAAAGCACCTCATTCTTCCAGCAGATCTTCCAACCCTGGTCCATGCATTCTTCACATAACGGTTGGACTACTGCAATGTTCTATATACAGGCCTCCCAAAAAAAGACCTGCACTGCCTGCAACTAGTACAGAATGCCGCTGCAAGGCTCTTAACAAGCCAACCCCATCACTGCCACATAACACCAACCCTTCACTCACTCCACTGGCTACCAGTAAAATGGAAAAATCTGTTTAAGATTGGCTTATCAAACTATGGAACTATTCCATTGGGTGTGTTGATGGTAGGTTCATTGGATAGTTGCAAAAAAAGCTGGATTTGTTCCTAAACAAGGAATGTTGCAAGTTACTGGTATTGATACATAAAGTAGAGTTGATCCAGGGATATTTCCAATTGTCACTTGAGTTAGGAAGGAATTTTTTTCCCCTTCATAATTCTGGTGGGGTTTTTTGCCTTCCTCTGGATCAAGTTAGTCAGGAAATGTGGGGTAACTGAGTAGGTTGGACTAGATAGACATATGTCCAAATGCTATACATATATATGTATAGAATATATAAATATATATTTTATATTCCTGTGTCCTTGTTCTTGAACAACATCTCCTTCATCAGGGGAACTGGAAAAAAATGTGACCTTATATCCAACCCCCTAATGGATCCCAGTACTAATACTGTGCACTCTATGTTCCGGTCTTGCCGAAGCAGTGTGCGATCTTCATGAAGGTCTTCACCAACAACAAGCTTGTATGGATGTTTAAAAGTGTGGGAAGTCTCCTGCATCCCCTAACTTCTTCCCCATTGCCTCAGTTCTCATTTTCCTAAAATTTCATTGCCTGAAAGATTCTTTGGTGACTGAGCCAAATTCTAAAGTGAAATATTAGCAGAGCAGGATTACCCACAAGGCAATCTAGGCAAATGCCTAGTGCCCAGTATAAAAAGGGGATCCAGCTTCAACAACACAATAATATGGAAAAATAACAGCCCTGCCTAAGCCTACTGAGAACATATTAAATCATTTTAATGCAGAGCCAATGCAAATTGCTATGATTATCTCTACCGAGAAGAGAACTGGAAGAAAGCTAGGCGTATGTCTTTACTGTGTAAAATCTGGTCATCTTCTGAAATCCAGAACACCATCAGGGTAGACATGTTCCTCTCAAAAATTCTGAAGCTATGGGCCATAGCCATACATGTTGCATGCGTCCATACATTGCATCTGGATTAAGTGATTGGCTGGTGTTTTTGGCCTATTTATCTCTTCATTCCCTGCCTTCCAGCGAAGTTAGTTTGGATTTTCTCCTTAATCCTTATTATTCCTGTTTGATTCTCTTGTTGCTGAATTCTGTTTCATTGCCTGCTACCTGCCTTTGACCTTTGCCTGTGACCCATGTCTGCTTTGTCTTCTGACTGACCAGCCGTTGTCGACCCAAATTGTTTGACTACACATGTCAGCAACTACCTTCTGGTCCATCCCTCAATCTTCTTATCTGCCCCCACTGCTGACCTTCGGCTCTTTTTTGACCTTGCTTCTCTCCCCAACCCCGAAGTTCGTAGATTGTCCTGAGCTTGTACTTATCTACATTGTGGGGTTGTTATTTGGGTTCCCTTTCTGGGGTTGCAATCTGGCACCTGGCAAGCCCCCCCCCACTTCCTCACCATCAAAGGCTCTGGAGTGCTTAGACTCTATGCCCAGTGGGGTTCACAGTGCCAGTCTTTTTGGTGCCCTAACAGAATGCTTTATCGTCTTCACAAACATACTTTTAATTCTAACTAGTACTAAGCTTATAAAACATATATGGAACGATCTTTACTTCTTGAATCAGGTTAAGTTAACAATCAGATTCTAAAGGAATCTGATGTGAATTTGTAAATAATGTTGCATGTGTATGGGCACCTTAAAGGGCCATCCTCCTAACTAAAATTTAACCTTAGACTAATTACCCTAAAAATATTGGATATCGCTAAGTTTAAAATGGTCTCCGTGATTCCTAAGTACTTACCAGGACTCGTCCAAACCCTTCTGCTACTTCTGGTGCATGGAAAAGGCAAAAAGAAGCAGAAAGCTGAGGGGACGAGTCCTGGTAAGTATACTTAGGAGCCAAATAGGCTATTTTAAACCGAGCATGGTCTAGGTTTTGGGGGTTAATCAGTCTAAGGTTAAATTTTAGTTTGGTGGTGGCCATGCCCTTTAAGCCTATTTCGGCCTTCAC
This sequence comes from Hymenochirus boettgeri, assembly GCA_019447015.1. Classification (NCBI taxonomy): domain Eukaryota; kingdom Metazoa; phylum Chordata; class Amphibia; order Anura; family Pipidae; genus Hymenochirus; species Hymenochirus boettgeri. The sequence continues at coordinate 146,448,893 of CM033476.1, read as the reverse complement.
CAGAGCCCTTGATGTTGGGAATGTTACGCAAATAGGTAACAAGTTGTGCCCCGCCCACACAATATGCAGGTTCTGAGTTGAAACTAAGCTTGGAATCTGAAAATCTCATACTTAGCCAAGAATTGAAGCCCAGTAAAGTAGACAATGCCAAGGTTTGGAAGCTTGAAGAGTAGTCAGGCAATGCCAGGAGTTGTAAGCTAAGAGTTGGAATACTAAGATGGAACCGAAACTGAAGAAGCAGGACGTAGGAATCAGGTAGTTAGTGTAAAAGCCAACATTCAACAACCTTTACTGACAGGCTTTTAGTTTAAATCCGCTGCCAGTCTGTACATACGATGATGTCAGTTAATGGGAAACCTATTGCCTAAAAAGTAATAGATCGTTCTCTTACTTAGCAATTGGTATAATGTAGCTTAGTTGCACATGTATTTCACTTCTTTGTTATTCCCATACAAAAGGTTGTTGAGAAAATACTGTGGATCTGCATTTGTAGATGATAAGACCACATTCTCCCAGACTTCTGATCTTGTTCCATTGCCTGTCTTCCACAACCAGGTTACATCAGTCCTCAAGCTTGGAAAGCTGTCATTGGTTGCCTCTCTCTTGCTTCTTGCTTGCTGCAGGTTCATTGCTGCTCCAGATCTGTCAGTTTGTATCAGTGCCTTCCCTACTCATTGCCTACAGAAATAACAGCCCTCAACAAGACTGCACAAACCATTTCTGCTGCTCCAATTACTCCCTGACATAACCTCTTTAACTGCCATTTTGCCTTTTCTTGCTTGTGCAGGGTTGTGTCAGAACATAGAGTGCATAAGGGAACTCAATTCAATCAAGGACGTGTTTCTTCTACCAATGCGTTCTATCTCCAACTCCGTAAATAACACAATACAAAAATGTATGTGCATGTTAATTATATAACATGCTGTTGAATGGATTAATTCACACACACACCCCAAACATGCTGAAATGTTACCTTTAATTTTACCAAATAAATCTGAAGGAACTTTCCGATCGCACGTTCGTCTGATATAGGCGTCCGACATTGGTCTCCGGCAATAATGAAAACACAAAGACCGACCGATAGACCAATCGGTTTGCCTGAAAAATCTGCTTGTGTGTACCCAGCCTTAATGACTACTGGACTTCCTACCTTGCCATATACCTGATTAATTTAATGTGGATCTATTTTCCAGATTTTAAATGGCATGTCTAAATTAAAATTTGGGGGTGGACAGGCCCCACTGTGTAGTGTTAAAAAAAAAACAACATTACCTTTCTCCTCTGCTCCTTTTGGTTGTCCTGCAGTGCCTGCTGAAAATCCAGAAAAGTAAAGAGTAGGAACCTGACTGTCTGTCATCTGGTGCCTGCTACTTTCTTTTCCTCCCTGAGGTCTCTGGCATGCGCAGGGGAGCTCTCGCTCCCTCTGGATCCCTCCATGCTGCATTGTTCTTTACAAAATAAAAAAACTTTTGTATTGTTAAGGGGACCCCCTTAACCCAAAATGTTCTAACTTTAAAAAAGGGCAAACAATAGACTTACCTGACTTTGTTCACTTGTCTCACTCTACTAACCGGCAGCTGTGTCTGTGATTGGCTAACTCTCAGTCAATCACAGATGCAGATGCCGGTCCGGCCCCTACTGCTTCTTCCAGGAACGGAAGAGTAGTAGAGGCAGATGCAGAGGGAACGAAGGTGGGTAAGTCAATTTCTGTCCTCTCTATAAAGCATTTAGAGTTGGGGGTCCCATACACTGCAGACTTTTTTTTATGGAGGTGGATATACCGTTTAATATCTACTTTTTGAGCATTGATGAGCAAGACCTTCTCTATGTGAACTTGACACTACCATTTTGTATACTGGCTTTTAGATACATTCCATGTTTGGTCTAATCTATATTTTATATTTAAATATTTGACTGTGTCGAGTCAATTATGTTATAATTACCTTTATATTTTTTTAAATCATCTCATTATCTATATCAACGCTGGTATGACATAATTCTGCCTGTGTTGGTTATATTTGTAAACATGCATTGATATATTAATGTGTCACCATTGTGATAGTCCGATGTTTGCTTCAAGGTTACTGACTGAACATGTTCATTACGGTATGTTTGATGTTATGGTTCAAAAAAGCTGTGGCAGAAAGATCGGAACCTGTTGTGGTCCCACAATGTTAACATGGTGAAGGAAGAGTTGGCGTCAAGGCAGAATGAACTGCAAGAGTAAAGGTTACAACTAGGGTCAACCTAGCAGATGGAGATTAGCCTAAACATTGATAGAATAGAAGAGGCAACACCTGGACTGAGGCATAGAATAGAGTACATATCTGGCCGTCTCTAGATGCCCTGCTTATGTGAATTTGTCACTGCAGGTAAGTAGTACTAGGTTGCAGTCAGCTAATAGAGGCTTTATGAGCCAATGAGTGGTCATTAGCCAAGCGAAGTGTCAGGATCAGGAGACCCAAACCAGGGGACACAAGTAAAGAAAAACATGTAATCGGACAAGCCAGATGAGCCAAAAAACAACATTCATGCTAAACAAGGGTTGAACCATTAAAAAAAACCCAGGTCAAGAAACAGAGCTTCATAAAGGCAGGTGGCTTTAAAACAAAGACCTAATAATGAGACCAACAAGTAGCAGTCACTGGAAATCCTCACTTCTGCATATCCCCCCTGCGCCCTAATGGAGAATATCATTATAATGACAAAATGAACTAGCCAGGAAATACAGAACAGAATATAAACGACAGATTCTGTAATATATTGTGTAACCGTGACAAAGACCGTTAAAATTCCTTTCTGTTCCAGTAACACAAAAAAAGAGACAATATATTCATGGTAGGTACTGTAGACTTCTAATTATAATATAACAGAGTGAAAACATATGAATTAATTCGATAAACAATATTAGACCTTAAGTTATTATATTACCGGAAAAAAACTGTTTTGCTTGTTACTGTAATTAAAACTGAAAAAAAGTTGACATGACATATCCCTCATTATATTTCTTATCATGGCCCTGGGGCTTTTCTACTACATCCTGGCACTTAATGGCACACACTAAACCAAATCCTCTGTGTGTGTGTTAACCTTCAAATGACATCAAATTTTACCTACTAGGACTAGTACACACAGGCCAAGTTTGTCAGTCTGTGGACTGAAAAGTGGTAAGCTGCTTTTGGTGAAAAATCAAACAAAAAACATTGGCCATTCCATAACTCACCATGAATTTTATTATGTTATTAATCTTAAAGGGCAACTGTGGTCTTTATACAAGTGCTCTATATTTAACATAGTTCTTTTATAAACTTTCACACAAGCCTAAGATGATGTCTCTAGCTTCTCTGGATTTTAAGTTATAGACTTGTAAAGTTACAGTTCCTGGTCTGTCCTGTCTGTCTGAGTCTCTGTGACAGTCACATGCTGTTCTATGTAGGAAGCCCCACCACCAAAATCAATCTTTTCTGAAGCTAGCTACAGACCAACTATTCTCTATCATTTCCTCTACATATGGGCACCTTCAGGAAAGAAAAAGTTTTGTTTTCAGGCTTGTGGTTGCCTTTAAAAATAATTTAGCACTTCGGGGGTGGGGTTTATGATGTAGCTGATGATGCTCCTTCCTAGCAGTGGGCATGCTCCAACCTAAAACTTGTAGGTAGACCCCAAATTTCTGGTAATGTCACAGATCATAGATACTAGCAAAACACCCTTCATACTGCTGTAACATTGGCTATTAGCATGATGCTGGAGTCATTTTAATAGTAGGACTGTTCCCTTTTTAATAAAGCCCCCCACACACACACACTAATTAAGATCACCTAATTCTGCTGCTTATAAAAAATTGGACATTCCTACAGCTTATACAAACCAAACTATTGACAACTATAGATCACGTGCAGCAAGCAAGAAGGGTCACAATCAAGCAAGAATGGTCACAATCAAGCAAGAAGGGTCACAATCTTTTTACCCCAAAAGTTTACAATTCCCACCTTGCTCCTCAGCATTTCTAAAAGATCATTTACTTTGAAGTCTCTCAATGTACTCCTTTCACAGTTTTAACAGCTCTTGCACAGTCATAAGCAGTCGTTAGTCAGGCTGTGACATTGTGTCCATGACTGACAGCTTACACCCTAATAAATGGTGGGTCGAAGTGCCCTTCAAGGTAAATATATTATTTCAAGGATCTAGTTACCGTAATCATTGTGAAAATAGGAGAATGGTTGTCCTGGTTGTGGAGCAGAATGTTTGTAAGGAGGGCGGTCAAGCTCTTTATTATATATATGACCAATAGTGATCCTTTATAACAGTCGAAATATCAGTATTCTTTGTGACTGTGGTGTTACTTTTTGACGAGGTAAAAATTATCGCTGTGGTTAAAAAGACCAATACCAGCCAGTATTCTGAAAGCCTATCGGCCAAGCTTCTTCCTGGTCGTCATCCTATTTCCCTAAAATATTATTATCCATCCTGCTAAAAATATTTCTCTCCATCCTCTCCTATTTTACTTGATGTGGTGGTCTCTTACAATGGGAAGTCCTCCATCAAAACTGTCTCTTTAGGAGATATCATCAGTTCATTAGGCACAAATCTATATCTTTCTGCTTGCTATCTTCTCCTGCATGGCACACCGCCACCTTATACTATACCTTAAAGTGAATAAATCATTTGTCCGTCTAAACTAGGACCCAGCCTTCCTTCCTCCATTTCTATTGACAATATAGCCATTACCCCTGTTGAGTCTGCATGCTGCTTAATATTGGAATTTGGCTTGGCAGTGTTAGTCCTAAGAAAACTCCTTTATCCCCACTGCCATCCCCCTTTTCCAATAAAAACAATATACACCTTTTTAAATTGAAAAGGCCACAGCAGGTTTACTTTATTCCCAATTTTTTGTGAATAAAGTGCAACAAATTATCATTTTCATTTAAGTGCTAAAACATTTATTAACGTTTATTGCAACAATATAACTTTTATATATGGTCCATAGAGGCCTGCTGGCAACCTTGTGCAGCTCATCAGCCGTCCCAAACCCAGCTAAATGAGTGCCCTCCGCCCTTTTCCTATGACCACCTCTTCCTAGCCAAAAAAGCACCTATTCACCTGTAACTCTCTGTTTTTGCTCCCCACTCTCCTCTATGGATCCCCGCTCCCTGCTGTGACTACACTGCCCGCTTCACCTATCCCAACTCCCCCATTCCTTCTCAAAATGGGGAGGGTGGGCGGGTGACGTTCCACTTAACCTGTTAAGACAAAAAAGCGCTCCCCCCCACGTGCTCCTCCCTTTATACCCCTTTATCCACCTATCCCATGCCTTCCTTCCCTTGACTCTACCAATCAGCTTCCTTCCTGTTTTCCTTTCTCCCTAATGCTCCTATGTAACCACCATCACCTTTTTTCACGTTTTCCCTGACAACCTGCCATGTCCTTCATTCCGTATGGTCATTACGTATCTGTTCGTATCATTTCACTGTCCTACAAGAGAGAACGTACATACAGCTCCAACTCTTCAGTCAGTCAGTTTAGGCTTCCAAGTGTAATTTTTTAAATCCTTCTCTTAGGCTAGATGCACGGGCACTTGTATCTTATCGGTTGTGGTGAACATCTGGTTGTGTTCACAGCCTTAATTTTCCACTTATCTTTTGGCCCTTAATGTTCCTGGAAGTGCCTTGAGTTCCTTCTATCCAAACCCTTAACTAACACTGCCTCCTCCCAACATAAACCCTTATTGTTTACTGTTCCTTACCTTTGGAATGCTATCCCTCTCTCCCATTGTTGTATTAAATCTAAACTTAAATGATTTGCTATTAGACTTGAACAGTTTTTACCTCCCAACATATATCTAGGTGTATTCTTATCTACTTAGATTGTAAGCTCTTCAGTGCAGGGACCTAACTCATAACCTGTCAAAGCAAGCAAAACTTCCAATATCTCTTCTTTCTTCTTTTATTAATTTGTATTTATTTAACCATTTATCTGTATTTTCCCCTGTATGTACTTAAATGGCATCTTGTAAATTAACAAATGAAAGATGGTATGAGACAAAGAAAAACAATTATTGCCATAATTTATGAGCCTTTCTGGAAATTGCACTTCCAAATATTTCCCACCTTGCGTGCAGTCATCTTGACTTGAAAGATGAACCTGCCTCAGAGAGGGCTGTGTTATAATTAATGTAGCCACCAAAGGATGAGCAGAAACCCAAAAAGACCGCTCTGAATATGATTGTGTATGAATGGGCAATCTTTCAGTGATGGGAACAGAGAATGAAAGGGTGGAGGAAAGACTGGGAGGAGGGAGAGGTGAATAAACCAATTGAAAAGATCTTTATGGTTCTGCCAACAAATAGAATGGCTCCAAGTGCCGCACGAGTGCTTTTTGCTCCTGTCCATCAAGTAGGTCATATATAGTTCAATGCAAGTGCAAGAGACAGGGAGAGGATAGCGTGGTTATCTGTAAGCATTCCAATGGGGATTTTTTGTTTTTTTAAAATATGAATTATCTGTAGTGTGACTGCACAAGCTCATTCATTCCAGCACAGAACAGGGAAAACCCTCTATCCCTACAGACCCTCTCCTACATTGAGAAAGAACCCCTGTATATTCTCCTGCTGTGATTTCACTAGGATCTCATTCATACCAGGTGAGTAGAATTTATTGACACTCCTTACTAGAGAGAAAAAGAAATGTGTGTAAAGCTGGAACTGCTATTGGCACGTGGTTTCTTTGTTCCTACTATAAGATTTTTATCCTCCCTTAAGGAGAAATGTTGACTAGTCACGGGAGATATTGTTCCTTTCTGACGGTTAAATTGTTAAATAAAAATAGAAAAATGACTAACATATAACAAAGCATGTGCAAAGCAGACATTTTTTTTTTTTTTTTAACTGGCTATGAATGTAACTCAACACCCTACTAGCCGCAGGGCTGATTGTACTAGACAGGGAGGGACTGAACCAGACAGAGGGACAAAGCAAGGTAAACGCAGACAAACAGAGCCTCTAGTTTAAAGGGGTAACCAGATTTTAGGCTGTTGGGAAAAAAATTTATTTACTTTTGTGCTAAAGAATTTTTTTATCTTTTGTTCCCCTTTTTGTATTATAATATTGTACAGCGCTGCGTCCCCAAGTGGCGCTGTTTAAATAAATGTCAACATGTACATCGGGCGATGTCATTGAAAACAGGCATTTGTGTTTTGAAATTTTGCACACATTGTGTATTTATAATGTTTACTGAACCTGTTGGATTGTGTTTTCTTTACCAAACGTAAATTGCTTCTATGAGTTTGTTTATTTGGTTCCATTTTTTGCCGAAATCGAATAATATTCGCACGTATCCACACGCGGAAATTGCGTGAGAAAAACTTCAACAAAAATGATTTTTCGGTGGTTCCATTTAATTTTGCATTAATGGCAATAGTTGCAGCAGACAAGACAAAGGCAGGCATTCCCCTACAGGAAATAAAGGGTCACAATAGAATGTGTAGAGAACTGGGCAGCAAGTCTTTACTTTTATATACATCACACGTCTCCATAGGAAAAGAAAAAGACTTAATAAGAGAATGTTGTATTGTTCAAGGCAAGCAGAGGCAAGTAAACACATGAATTGGCAGGTCTACACCCTTACTGGCATTTAAAAAAGTTAAATGACACATAATTTGTATTGTTTCAGGAATGTCATCGCTTTTAATGTCAGATGCAAAAAAACCCTTAAAAAGTAAAGTCTAATAATATGTAGATGAATATAGACTCTGATCTTCCCCTCCAAATCCCCCACCACCACCTTGAGTGAGGAGGAATGTGCTAAGTGACAGGAAATGTTCCCAAACCTGCCCACAACCTCCCCCTTCTAGTCGCGCCTGCTTTTGTCTACAAGGATTTTCACTCTGCTGCTGAGGGCATCTCTCAATTTAAGATGCGGGATAGACAGGCAGATGCACAAGGAAATATCAGGAAAAGGTTTACCGGAAGATTTGGTTCTTGGAAAACAAGCAGGGGATGTCAGGCGTTTGTGGGCAGATGATACAATGGGTAAGAGAATGGAGTATATAGGCTGTAATGTTAGAGAATGCAAACTGGAACATAAGTTAGTAACTTGCTGGCAATGCTTTTAGACCAGAAAGGATCTGGGCCTAGGGTGTCTGGAGTTAATCACATGAATGTCTTTAAAAAAGATGATTGAGGTTTTTTTACTCCTGATTGGCCATACAGGGCAGTATACCTAGTACATACCTAGTCGTTACCGATTCACCTTATGTCACCCTAATTCCTCTAGACTGTAAACTCACTTGGGCAGGGCCCTCTTCTAATTGTATCACGGTATTGCTGTAAATTCAACTCTTTGCCATACAAGTTCTGTGTCGTGTTTTATATGTACTACCCTTGTGTGTAACATGTATTACTATGTAACTGTAAAGTGCCACAGAAGATATTGGTGCCATAAAAATCCACACACAATAACAATAATAATCATATCGTTGGCTTCCAGGGACACAAACATTAGGTACTGCACATACTACTCTATGACAGCTGACAAGTTTCAGTTTCTATCTTGGTTGATATAAATACATCAAGGATACTGACGAAGTGTGTTTATAAACATAGTAGTAGAGAACTGTTTATAAACATGTAACAGAAATGTCATTCATAATATTCAAGCCGTCATGTAAAGAAAGAGAAGCATGGGTTTTGAAAAAAGTTGACCTAGATCACATTTGCAACTTGAAGTTTGCAATGGACAGTACGCTCAGATCTGTCTTTATAAATAGACACCACTTCATCTTATTTAGTGGACTGGAAGCTGCGAATCAGAAGTGTCTTAACGTCCTACGACAGTGAGGGGGTTAACCGAGAAGCAGGTTTCTGTTGGAGGTAGACTGTGCATTTCTAGTCTAACATTCCTCACGTAGCTGCTGGAACAGTCTCTTTCACAGACCCTGCTACCTGGATTTGAATAGAAACCAGACAGCAATTCTTCAAACCCCGCCAGCCTTCCATCCTCTGGACAATAGAGATTTGTTAGCACACTGCCATGATCTACAGGACACAAAGCTTAAAGCACCACAGACATAAGGGGGGAGGGAGGACTCACAGGAAATTACAGTGTTTTAATGTCCCAGCAGCAGGGCTTCAAGAGGAGGGGTCAAAACCAGGGGTAAAGTGGGGAGAATTAACCCCTGAAATGACCTTTTTCATCTTTCTCGATCTCTTAATACTTTAATAATTATAAATGGTAAAAGTATTTTTAGTTATTTTTAAAGGGCCTCTGTTTTACAGTAATTTCTCATTTACAATGTACACCAAAAAGTACCGTTGCAGCTATGGAACAAAAAGCTTAAGGACTTTCCTACTAAATTGAGTTCAAAGACAACATTTGAGCCAGTAAGCATGCGCCATTTTGAAAGATTGTTATATTTCCTTAACAGTACTTATTCAATTTAATAATGAAAACATTTGTGGAATTACGGCTATTCATTGAGTGCCACGTGGGTACACGTTGCACCAATAAAAGGGAGATGAGTTCAGGTTTTTATACAGCCGATCCCATGCCTGTTAAAGTATGGCCGATCTCTCACCCACTACAAAAACTTTCTATCAGTCCCTGTTGTAAAGTGTAAGAGGCCAATAGTGGCTACTGGCCCTCACTAACCATTGTGAAAGTGTGTTGGCTGTATAGCTTCCAAAGGAATCTGCCACCTACTATAACTACATCTTTACTGTGTGCTTTACGCCCTGGCCCCACTACAACACATCAAAAATTGCAATAGCATGATGCAGGTGGCCCCTTGCATTTTCTCATTCCAATGTTGAAAAAGAAATTTGCACACCCAATGCAACAGATTACGCAAAGGACACATCGATTTCTATGTGAATCATGGTGTGTGCTGATGGACTACATTACATTCCCTGGGGCCTGGGGAGAATTAAATTCATTGCACACGGACATTAATTTCCTTTAATGAACATAATTACAGCTTTACGATAGCAGAAAGCAATCTAGACTAAAATTTCAATGAGAAAATAGTTTATACACCCTCCTTTACAATGTTACTATGTAACTGTTAGAAAGGCATTATGGGTAAAGAATAATGGTTTGACTAGATAGATGTATATCTTTATACAACCTCCAATACAATGTTACTATGTAACTGTTAGAAAGGCATTATGTATATTATTATGTATATTATTATGCTATATGTATATAGCATAATGTATATTATTATGCTATACAGACATTATAGGTAGGGCCTAAAGGTTGGACTAGAATGACGTATGTCTTTATACAACCTCCAATACTAGTGTTACCATGTAACTGTTAGTTAGACAGACAATATGGGTAGGGTATAATGGTTGGACTAGATGGACGTATGTCTTTATACAACCTCCACTACTATGTTACTATGTAACTTTTAGACAAGCATTATGGATAGGGTATAAAGGTTGGACCTAGATGTATGTATGTCTTTATACAACCTCCAATACTATGTTACTATATAACTGTTATACAGACATTATGGGTAGGGTATAAGGGCTGGACTAGATAGACAAAGGTCTTATACAACCTCTATTACTATGCTACTATATAACTTTTAGAGAGACATTATGGGTAAGGTATAAAGGTTGGATTAGCTGGACGGATGTCTTTATACAACCTCCATTACAATGTTACTATGTAACTGGTATACAGATATTATGGGTAAGGTATAAAGGTCAGACTAGATAGACGTATGACTTTATACAACCTCCAATGCTATGTTACTATGTAACTGGTATATAGACATTATGGGTAGGGTATAAAGGTTGGACTAGATGGACGTATATCTTTATACAACATCCAATACTTTGTAACTGTTAGATATTATGGGTAGGGTATAAAGGTTGGAGTAGATGGATCTGTGTCTTTATACAGCCTCCAATACTATGTTACTATGTAATTGTTATAGAGAAATTATGGGTAGGGTAAAATGGTTGGACTAGATGGATGTATGTCTTTATACAACCTCCACTACTATGTTACAATATAACTTTTAGACCGATATTATGGGTAGGGTTTAAAGGTTGTGCTAGATGGACATGTATCTTTATATAACCTTCACTACTGTTACTATATAACTGTTAAACAAACATTATAGGTAAGGTAAAAAGATTGGAAAAGATTAATTTATGTCTTTATACAACCTCCACTATGTTACTGTTAGAAAGTCATTATGGGTTAAGTATAAAGGTTGGACTAGATGGATGTATGTCTTTATATAACCTCCAATACTATGTTACTATATAAATATTATGGGTAGGGTATAAAGTTTGGACTAGATGGACATATGCCTTTATACAACCTCCAATACTATGTTACTATGTAACTGTTAGACATTATGGTTAGGACATAAAGATTGGACTAGATGGACGTATGTCTTATACAATTTACAATAATGTTACCAAGAAAGATTTACCTAACACAACGATTTGAAATGGTCTGCCCTTAACCTTTAATGTATAACACATGTGCACACAACTACCCTTGTAAAATCCTGTACACACTGGGTCAATTTTGACTCTTATCTTTTAGACATCACACAGTCAATAACCCGAGTCTGCCAGTTGGAAAAAATCATGCTTACCGTATATACTCGAGTATAAACCGTCCCGAGTATAAACTGAGGTACCTAGTTTTAGGTAAAAAAAGAAGGAAACCACATTGACTCGAGTATAAACCGAGGGGGTAGTATTTGCCACTAAAGATGTTTGGAAACTAAAACTCCCAGCATGCTTTATTGCTGGGAGTTGTAGTTTTCAAACATCTTAAGTTGCAAATACTTACAAATAAGAGTAGAACCTTCTTTATTTGTGCATACTGTATGCACAAATATAGGAGGATTTACCCTATTTGCAAGTATTTGCCACTTAAGATGTTTGAAAAACTACAACTCCCAGCAATAAAGCATGCTGGGAGTTGTAGTTTTTAAACATCTTAAGTGGCAAATACTTGCAAATAGGGGTAAATCCTCCCTTATTTGTGCATACAGTATGCACAAATAAAGAAGGTTTTACTTTTATTTGTAAGTATTTGCCAATTCCCTGTGCAAGTAAAAGTTTCTCCTACCTTTTCCGCCGGCCGCGCGATCCGCATCCTCGCTCCACAGCCTCTGTGCATCCGGATGATGTCACTACCGGCGCCTCTCCTTTGCGGGGCCGGGTAGTGACATCATTGGATGCGCAGAGGCTGTGGAGCGAGGATGCGGATCGCGCGGCCGGCGGACAAGGTAGGAGATACACTGAATCGAGTATAAACGAGGTAAGATTTTCAGGCTTTTTTTAAAGCCTGAAAACCTCGGTTTATACTCGAGTATATACGGTATGTGAAAACGATGCATTAGTATGGAAAAGTTACCACCATATTGGGGCCTTATTTCTAACTTTGCAGTCTCGCTATTTTGTGATATTGCACCTTTAACAATCATTGCTGCAATTAGGAGCATCTGTGCACTGAAACGCAGGGCCGGATTTACACCTCAGGAACCCGTAGGCTCTAACAGGGAGATGCAATATCCTGCGCTAACAAGAAAATAAGCGCTAAAATCATGCTAACCTATGTACTAACGTGTAAATGAAGGTTTTGCACTGCCTGCACCATGTCACAATTTTTCTTTGCGCAGCGCAAATCGATGCAAGAAATTTTGCGCCGGTTTTTGCGCAAGTTTTTTGCACCACAATTAACGCCTCTTCAATGGTGTCTTTAAAATATGCGAGTGCACGTAGGTTGCGATGTCTGAACGGTCACAAAGAGTGATTAATACATGTGCAGAGAAACGAGTGCACGTAGGTTGCGATAGTGAAATATATTGCATCTCCCCCAAAGAGCCTGGCGCCCTTAGCCCCACCCCTAAACACAGACCACACCCCTAAACCACACCCATTTTATCTTTTGGGGTAAGAAAATAGACTGTAAAGGGGTTGGATTGATGGGAGGGGATTAAAAGCCGCCCCTCCAACCTCAGGCACCCATAGGCACGTGTCTCATGGTAAATCCGGCCCTGCCGAAACGTGACAATACATTTTGTATCTTTTTGAAGTCTGTTGTGCCCATTTCTCTATATTATTAACCCATAGTTGTGGTAGAAAGTTGTATTTAAAAAGACCGTGGTGGGAAATTGAGGGAACACAGTCAGCCATGACATATATACATGAGATGTTGATTAATCATATCACCAAATAAAACACTTTTGATTAAATTAAGACACAGACTCAAAACTTTGTGTAAAAACCGGTTGGCCACGGCTTTTATTAATAACATCATTTACATATTTCCCTTAGCATATTAACACCACTGTACACCCTTGAGTACCATAACCACACTTGTTCACGTTTTGAATGCCAAGCACTGTGTTGCCAGAGGGCATGTAACTGTTCCATAAATATATCCCATAAATATATCCAGCATGGGTGTCTCCAACAAACTTTATACTATATAACATAAAAACAGAGATGCTCCCAGGTCACCGGCAAACAGAAAATGGCACCGGTGACCACGTGGAGCCGTCTTTTATATAGACACGACGTGGGATGATGATGTCTGCACCACGGCTCAAAAGAATTTAACCTGCGACTAGCTACAGGGGGAAACGATAAGGTGCGTCTGCCTGAAGATAACTTGTTTCCCCCCACGGTAAACCACCCCATCCCCTATGCATGGAGGGGCATCAAACATCATAAAAATCTGCAGTTTACTAATAAGGAAAGTCCTCCCATCATTCTGGTACCATGTATCTTAATTAAATTAACTTCACAGTCTGTTTACAGCCCAGTCTGTCAATGTCACGTTCTTACATAGTAGAAGCATATTTGCATTTTTTTAAGCAATGTCGGCTCAAGAAAAATCCCACGATTTACAATTCAAAAGTTGCAAAGGGCCCCAAAAAAGATTTGTAGATTGTTACACATAAAAACAGCATTTCTAATATATAGAACATTGGGCCATATTTATAAAGCTATAAAGTATATTTATAAAGGGTTAGTTAATTTACGTTCGCTTATTAACAAACGTTCGATCGTAGAATACCATGCGGTAGTAAACTTACGTAATTTTACGATCATTAAACCAATCGTTATTCTCCGATATAATCGATAAAAAGCGATACTGCGGCTTTATAAATATGGCCCATTGCATTGTCCTGTCAGATTGATTTAAATTTACTGCCTTCCATGCGTACACTGATCAGACTATCAAAATGGTAGGTGCACCCCTTGACTTACACATGTACTTCAAGTCACAGAGCAGCAGGATCTTTTTATCTAGTATTGCTAGTTAAGGACCCAGCAAAAAGCAAACCTTTAATTGCTTTCATGTAAGCAATTTAAAGGATAAGTACACTCAAAAATCAAATTAAAGGGCATGTCCACCCCCAAAACTATAATCCCCCCAACTACTGGCCCCACCATGTAGTGTAGTTTAATCCTTACCCTAACTCCCAGCTCCATAGGGTGCTCTTCCTGTAGTCCCCCCCCCAAGTCCCAAAAACTGCCCACCAGGAGGATAGCAGAGTCCATATAGGACTCTGCCTCCTCCTGGCCTCCGGGAGAAGTTTGGCATGCGTACTGCAGCCCTCCCTCTCCCTCCCTCTCCCTCCCTCTCCCGATTCCCTCCCCCTAGCGTTTAACCCCTTTAGTATAGTAATCCCACTGGTCCCCCAGCCCCAACCGCATAATTTTTTTTTAAGAAAGCTCCCCAAACTCTTACTTACCTCTCCTCTTTCCTCGCTGAAGTGAGCTGCCGGCAGCCGCGTCCGTGATTGGCTGCCGCTCAGCCAATCACAGACGCGGCTGCCGGTCCCCCCCTCTGCTTGCATTTCTCGCAAGCAGAGGGCCGGGAGCGCGGCGGAGGAAAGAGGGGAGGTAAGTAAGAGTTTGGGGGGCTTTCTTAAAATAAAAACTATGCGGTTGGGGCTGGGGGACCAGGGGGAAGGCAATATTAAAAATGTGATTTAAGGGTGGACATACCCTTTAAGTTTAAATGAAAGCTGTATCTTTAACTAACCCCCCCTGCTTTTTTTAAGGTCCCGAAACAAACATGGCTGCCAACTAACCCCAAAGGAAGAACCCCTGTACCCTGACAATAATGGGTAAATCCTGTCGTTCCCTGATGGGATTTACCCATTATCGTTAAAGTGTATGGCCACCATAAATCTTCCTTGTGTCCTGACAAACAGTATGCCACACATAATGTGTGCACACACAGAGATGGCTGCAAACTAACCCAAAGGAGCCCAAGGAAGTGCAATTAGAACAAAAAATCCAACAAGTTCTCTTTTATTGAACAGCTTAGAATTTTTCAAACTAAACACCCCTTTTAAGTTTGAATTTACACATCTTCAGCTATGTAAGTTGCAGTTCTTTCATACATATATTCAGAATTCCAACTGCTATTCTTTGTAGAATATCACAGTGTGCCACATGTATGGATGTACCCACAGACAGTTACCAACATGAAAAGACACAAGGGCAAGATAAAAAATCCAACCATCTTTCAGTTTTCAAACTAAACACTATTCAAACGTAAAAATACTTCCCACAAACTACATTTTTGGAATGCACACATCTGCTATATGATGGTTCCATTATTTTACACATAAGTGAACAGTTCTGGATTCAGTTCTTCGTAGGATTTCACAGTTTTGGGAGATTTTATTTAAAAAAAAAAGAGAAATGTGATTCAGGGTTAAAACTTTGCACCAAACCCCAAAGCAATCTCCCACATGTCCTGAACAGTATGCCACATACATGGGTGTATGTCCCTATGGGACCGTACAATTGAGCTTTCGCACTTTCAGCCACGGCACTTTCGGTTGCTCGAAGCGAGTGCTCGGTCAGGACAAATATTCCCTTCGTGTGTACCCAGCCTAAGATCTCTCAGCAAACTCCTACAACTACAAAAATAGACTAAATATCTGTGCCATATCTCCTGAACGAAACAGTACTCTACATGTATGGATGTTTCTAGAGAGACAGCTTGGACCCCAAAAAACAATGCATTTTTTTGGTACTTCCATACAGAACTATTCAAACATGAACTATAGATAATCTCTATAAAATTTAACATTTTTACCAATTTTCCTTAGAAAACAAAAGCAGAATGATAATGAGCATATATCACACAAACACTACATTAAAAAGAAATACTGTCAGTGTGTCACAAATAAAATAATCATGGAGATGTGATTTTTTTGAAGAGACTTTAACCCCTAGGTTGTGGCAGTTCCGCGTGTATCAGAAGAGAAAAGCCTATTTACTAGAGGGTACATGGCTCCTTTAGCGTAAGCAATGAAATTACACGAGGGTGAGATTCACCCAGATGCATGCAGAATTTGGTAAATCGATACCAGTAAATCTTTCCATTGTGTCACAATACTGGTGCGTATCTGTTCAATTATTTTTCATCAAATCTCGTACAATCAATATCATCAACAGTAATTGGCCAATAATATTGATCTGTGTGTGGCCACCTTTAGAATCTGATTGCCTCTCTAAGTGGTGTTCATATATGTAGTTTCCAATTTTTACATTTGGTGGCATCGCCACTTTACAACTGGCTACAAAATCCTTCAAAAAAAAAAAACCACACTAAAGTGCCATAAATGTCATATTTAATCATTTGTGTTACATTTCAAAGCTCACACCTGTGATTGCCATCATAAAGTGGTAAAGTGGTGATAACCCTCTGTAAACAGAAATACGGGATATTTAGTGTTAGTGTTGGGCATGAAGACTGTTGCAACACAATTAGACTAGATTTAGTTCCATGTTTTTTGGCAATTTGAAAATATATTCCCTTTCAAAATAACTGCTCTCCCAACCTGATTAATTTGTCTGATTATCCAGCCTTCACCTGTTCTGTTCGTGCATGTCTGCTACCCTCAACCTGAAAATACGGTATATACTCGAGAATAAACCCAATTTTTTTACCTTTAAAATCATCTTGAAAGTCCCCCGTCGGTTTATACTCAGGTCGGTGCTGATCTGGATGCTGCTGGACAAAATCACATAGCCCTGGGAAAACAAAAGCTGTACTTTGTAACACAGAGAATCCTCTTGATTTCAGTGGGTTAGGCAATTGTTGTCCTGCTCACTCAGATCAGCCCAGACTGCAAGGGAAAGAGAAAAAAGATCTTAGGGGCTTATTTATAAAGTTTTCGCGGCCGTTTTCCCCGACCTTTCCGCATAAATCGCGTTTAACGTGATTTATAAATGTCGGGAAACGGACGGGAAAAGTTAACGAGGCGTTAACTCTTCGCGCCGATACCCACCCGTTACCTGTTCCGAGATTGCCGCTCTCTGCGGCGAATGCGACCAACCACGGCATTCCCTCCCAACCAGGATCGCCGGGAAGTATTGGGGCTGTGTATAGGACTTTCTATGGGGCTGTGTATGGGACTTTCTATGGGGCTATGTATTGGACTTTGGGACTTTCTATGGGGCTGTGTATGGGACTTTCTATGGGGTTGTGTATGGTACTTTCTATGGGGCTATGTATGGGATTTTATGGAGCTGTGTATGGTGCTTTCTATGGGGTTGTGTAGGGGACTTTCTATGGGACTGTGTATGGGACTTTCTATGGGGCTGTGTATGGGACTTTCTATGGGGCTGTGTAGGGGACTTTCTATGGGGCTGTTTATGGGACTTTCTATGGGGCTGTGTATGGGACTTTCTATGGGGCTGTGTATGGTACTTTCTATGGGGCTGTGTATGGTACTTTCTATGGGGCTGTGTATGGGACTTTATGGGGCTGTGTATGGGACTTTATGGGACTTTCTATGGGGCTGTGTATAGGACTTTATATGGGGCTGTGTAGGGGACTTTCTATAGGGCTGTTTATGGGACTTTCTAGGGGGCTGTGTATGGGTCTTTCTATGGGGCTGTGTATGGGACTTTCTATGGGGCTGTTTATGGGACTTTCTATGGTGCAGTGTATGGGACTTTCTATGGGGCTGTGTATGGGACTTTCTATGGGGCTGTGTATGGGACTTTCTGTGGGGCTGTCTGTGGAACTATCTATGGGGATGTGTATTGGACTTTCTATAGGACTGTCTGTGGAACTATCGATGGTGCTGCCTATGGAAGAAAGGAAGCCCTTGATTTATACTCGAGTCAAGCAGTTTTCGTAGTTTATCAGGCAGAAGGAAATACCTCGGTTTATATTCGGCACGGTTTATACTCGAATATATATGGGTAGTTAGAGATATTCAAAAACCAAACCATGAAAGCCAATGCAGGGTCTTTTGTAGAGTAGGTATGGGATATATGTCCGATTCGTACACAGTTCCATACCCAGTAATATGTATCAATTTGTGTTGGCTGGGCATGAGAGCATCTTATATTTACAAGGCTGTGTTGTGGGCACTTATGTTAACCAGCCAGTGTAATGTCAGCCCTCCGGTTCACCAGTCTGTGTTAAGTGCAATTATACTCTTCTCCCCCTTGCTCCTTCCTTTCCTTAGTAGTAACCTGGGTGAGGACCTAAAATGCCAAGTCCTTACCTCTAGGTACTTTACCTAATAGCTGAACTTACTTAGACGAAGTTTCCCTCTGTGTTCCATTCCTCTTCCGCAGCCCGCTATGTAGCCAATAGGAAGATGTGAGGTAGAAGTCAATATTCCCAATATGCTTTCTTTGTAGAGTAAAATATTATTATTAAAATTAATGATTATGGTTGTAAAAGACAAAATAATTTAACCCTTGCATGCCAAACTCAGCATCTCTAACCCAACATATTTATAAAGGCGCAGTAATCGTTATCTTTATGATCATGGTCATACATTTATGATCACGTTCGTAATAGTACGTTTGCCTATACAATACCATAGCGGTAGTCTACTACCACTTGGTATTGTACAGCCATGCGGTGGTAAATGTACGGCTGTGGGCAAACTTTAATGATGAATTTGGCCCTATATCCTTGTCACGAGTTAAAATTCCATTGCTCACACAGCAGATAGTTTTCTGCTTTCTAGCTACTAGTAATTAGTGATGGGCAGAACCCAAGTTCAAACCAACCTTTAATAGTTTGGACGAACTCAAACTCTTCCAAACTATCCAATCTCAAAACTAGTTTGTTTTTTTCTAGCTTGCAGACTTGTTTTCGATAATGTAGCGTTCGCGCTAAGTTAGTTTCAATATATGCTGCAATGCTATACTAGCATGACTCTATGGCCTCTGGCAGAACAACACAAAATTCCTGATTTCAAATTTTTAAAATACATTGAAAAAGGGAAAATGTTCTAGAGGATGATATTTGCTTAAACGATAAAGTTGCAGTAAAGGGCATGTCCACCCAACCCCCCAACTAAAATTTGCCCCACTGTGTAGTGTACCTTTCTCCTCTGCTCCTTGTGGCTGTCCTGCAGTGCCTTCTGAAAGTCCAGAAAACTGAAGTGTAGGAGACAGTCTATGTGTTATCTGGTATCTGCCCTTCCTTATCCCCCTGGAGGACTCTGGCATGCGCAGGGGAGCTCCCCCCTCTCCCTACCCTCTCTCGATCCCTCAGAGCTGCATGTTTTTTTAGGGACCCCCCTCCAACACTAAACGTTAGGGTTTTAACTTTAAAAAGTGTCCAGAAATAGACTTACCATACCTCATTCCCTCGGCTCTCTCAATAGCCGGCAGCCACGTTAGTAATTGGCTGACTCTCAGCCAATCATAGACGTGGCTGCCAGACTGGCCCCTATTGCCATATAATTCCCAGCAGTAGCAGTAAATACAGAGGTCAGGGAACGAAGGTGGGTAATTTTATTTCTGTGCACTTTTTAAACTTAAAACCCAAGCGATTAGGGTAGAGGGGGGTCCCCTACACTACAGAAAATGTTAGGTTTGGGGGTGGAGATAACCTTTAAAAAATCCTTTCCCCAAAAACCAATGCACAAAGATTAAAGATGTGACTGCAGGTCGGGTCAGGTAGCAGGTTGGGTTGCAGGTCTATTTTATTTTTGGTGCAGGTCGGGTTGCAGGTTCTTTAAGATAGTTTATAAAAAAGGTGGATGGGTTTCTAAAAATTAAGAATGTTACATGTTACTGGTATACATGGGCACTTGTAGGGTTTCTGCTGCCTGAGCCAAACTTTTAAATGTCTTCCTTGATTATTTCGAGGCGTGCTGAGAAACTGTTGTTTTAAAGTGCTGTTTTTTAACTAACCCAACTAGTCTAACCTTTCCCTAACAAACTAACTAAAGCTAACCTAAATATATAAAATTATTTTAACAACATCATATCTGTTACTAAGGAAAATTCCTTTTTTTCTTGACCGGTCAAGGGGAAAATTATTTTTTTTCACCACTGCCTGTCTGATGCCTTTCTTCTTCAGTGCAGGGGTGCCGCCTGAGACAAATGTCTCACTCTGCCTAATGGTAGAAGTGGCCCTGGGTAACCCTCGAATTGGCCATAACCTTTTAATGGCCTAAATATTGCCTGATCGTGAGGAAAATTAGGGAAATGTAATAAAGTTTTTATCGTTAAAAATAATGACAATTTTGCCCCAACCAATCAGATGTTAGCTATCAAATGGACATTACATCCAATTGGTTGGGGCAAAAATAGCACAATACTATAAGAACTTTTATTTTATTTCCTGTTAGTGTTTAAAGGGCATGTCCACCCCCAAAACAATAATTTAACCCACTACTGGCCCCACTGTGTAGTGTAATAAAATCCTTACCTAACATCCCAGCTCCAAATGGTTCTCCTGTAATGTCCATACAAAGTCCCAAAAAACTGTCCACCAGGAGCCTGTCAGGGAAGGAAATTGTTTCCACCTCTGAGGTTTTTGGCTTTCTCAGAGCAGCCCTCCTCCCCCTCCCTCTCCCTCCTGTTTTCATCTCCCTCCCCCCAGTGTAAAACCCCTTTGGGGTATTGTAGGGCTTCCTCCCCCAGCCCCAACCGTATTATTATTATTTTCAGAAAGTCCCCCTATCTTACCTTCCTCTCTCCTCCTGCTTTCTGAACTGTTCGGCAGCCGCGTCCATGATTGGCTGCCTCTCAGCCAATCACAGACATGGCTGCCGGTCTGGCCTGGTTGCAGTTTTATGCAAGCAGAAGGCCGGGCAGTGTGGCGGAGGAGAAAAGGAAGGTAAGTAAAGATTGGGGGAGTTTCTGGCCATAATAATAGTATGGTTGGGGCTGGGGGAGGAAGCCCAACAACATATACAAAATTTAGAAATGGGGTGGACATGCCCTTTAAACAAGTTTTGGTGAGATCTACGTGTTCCCCAGAACATTTTCCAGGTGCCAGAGCCATTTACAGTAAGTTACAATTGCTATTTTCATACTGTATTCTTATCCAAACTTTTCAAACTATTTCTCCCCATTGACTTTAATGGGTCCTTTTTCAAACATCCGAACTTTTAGTGAAGTTCAGAAGTTCAAAAACTAACCAAACTTAAGGAAGTTCGGCCAGCAGCTGACAGTCATGTTAACAAAGGTATTTGCTGTTCAAACAACAATTGCTGTCAATCAAAGTTTATATTGTAAACCTGAATATATAGTTAGGGTAATCTGTATGATTACTAAAAACATACACCATTCTGTTCTTAAAATCACAACTCCCAACTGTGATCTCTAGAGCGGCCAGTACAATTTCAGAGCCTATACACCTGCTCACTGTACCAGCCTTGCCCCACAAATTACTCAAGACATGGTGTCCTATATCATCTGGTATCAGAACACGGCAGGGGGTGAAGTCAAACATAGTGAAAAATATTGTGACGAAGTTGCAAATATATATTTTTGTACTTTTCAGCATTTTAAAAAGAAGTGAAAATGCTTAAAAATAGCCTAAAATTCTTGGCAATAATTTTTTTTTGCTGTTAAAACTGTTTTTTTCCTGCACATCACTGCACTTTGCGGCAGAAACCAAGGTGAGCAGTTGGCATAGTATTTATAAAGTAGGAGATAAGAAATGGCATGATATGGCACATAGGCGACTAATGTATAAACTGAAGACTGTTGGCCTAGAAAAAAAACCCAAAAAAATTCCAGTCAACAACAGCTTGAGCTTGCAAGACATTGTCTTGTATAAAGAGAGGAATAGATTCAAGAGAGAAAAATATTATTCTCCCTCTTTACAAGGAAGTGGTAAGGCCTCATTTGGAATATGCGGTGCAGTTTTGGAATCCCATATACAAAAGGGACATCTTGGAAATGGAAGCAGTTCAGAGAAGGGCAACAAAATAATAAAGGGAATGATTGCTGGCAGATTAGACAAGTTAGGGCTGTTTACATTAGAGAAGTGATATTTGCGTGGGGATATGATTACTTTATACAAATTTATTAATGGGCCATACAATAGACTCTCTGGTGCATTGTTCACTAGTAGGTCATATCAGAGGACACGGGTACATCCTTTAAGGTTGGAAGAAAAGAAGTTTCATCTTCAGGTTAGGAAAGGTTTCTTTACAGTGACAACGATGAAACTGTGGAACTGTCTTCCAGCAGATGTGGTAATGACAAGTTAATTGAATAGCTTTTAAGGGTATGTCCACCCTTCTTTTACATTTTTTATATAGTGTAGGGCTTAGTCCCCCAGCCCAAACCGCTATATTTTTAATGTAAGAAACTTCCTCAAACATTACTTACCTTCCCTCTTTCCTCTGCCACACTGCCCGGCCCTCTGTTTGCGCGAAAATGCAAGCAGAGGGGCAGGACCGTCAGCCGCGTCTGTGATTGGCTGAGAGGCAGCCAATCACCAACGCGGCTGCCGGTAGATCTGAACAACGGAGGAAAGAGGGAAGGTAAGTAAAGTTTGAGGAAGTTTCTTACATTAAAAATATAGCGGTTGGGGCTGGGGGAACTAGCCTACACCTATATAACAATGGTGTTTGTAGCTAGGGGGTGGATTTCCAAAACAGTAGAGGAGAGTGGGGGGGGAGGTGGAGAAATGGGGCTGCAGTGCACATGCCAAACTCCTCCCCGGAGGGGACGACAGAAGGCTGAGTGGGTATTTTTTTGGACTTGGGACTGGGGGGGGGGTGGAGGGGGGGTGGGGTGGGACCTAGAGTGCTAAACCATTTTGGAGACTGTGATGTGAAGTAAGGATTTTTTCTTTACTACATGTGGGACAGTGTTGAGTGGGAATTCATGTTTTTTGGGGGTGGACATGCCCTTTAAAAGTGGCCTGGATAGTTTCTAAACTGTAAAAATATAAAAATTACTGTATTTATACTATATTCTGTAGTTCTGGTTTGGTATGGGGATACTATCATATTGAGAATATACTGGTACTTAATACATATTCTGTAGTTTTGGTTGGTAACGGGGACTCATATAACTATTGAAAATTACTATGGTATTACAACATAAACTTTAGTTCTGGTTTGTACGAGAATCTATCATATAGTTGAGAATTACTGGTATTAAACATATACTGTACTTCTGTTGGATACGGGGATCACTATAAAATATTAATAATTACTCGTATTAACTACTTGTAGTTCTGGTTGTACGGGGAATACATACTGATATTGAGAATTACGGTATACAATACATATAACTGTATATCTGGGTTGGTACGGATCACTATACTAATTTGGGGAGAATATGTGATTACTACATATACTGGCAGTCTGTTCGTCATCGGATACTTATAATGATATGGATTACTGGTGTTAATACATATACTGTAGTTCTGGTGGTACATATACTACTATAATATTGAAATTACTGGTATTAATACATATACGTGTATTTCTGCTGGTTGGTAGGAGATACTATATACTAAATTGAGAATTACTGGTAATTAATACTATAGCTGTGTTCTCTGTGGTACAGGATACTATATAATATTGAGAATTACTATGCTGGTATTAATACATATACTTAGTTCTGGTTGGTACCGGGATACTATATAAATATTGGAATTACTGTTATTATCTACATATACTGTTAGTTTCTGAGTTGGGTACGGATACTATATAATATTGAGAATTACTGGTAATTAATACAATACTATCTGTAGTTCTGGTTGGTACAGGGGATACTATCATAATATTGTAGAATTATTTGGTATGACTACATCTCTAGTTCTGGTTCGGTACGGGGATCCTATATAATAATTGAGAATTACTGCTATTTATACATATACTGTAGTTCTGGTTGGTACTGGGAGATATATAATATATTGAGAATTACTGGTATTATCCATATACTGGTAGTTCTGGTTGTAGGGGATACTATAATATGAGAATTACTGGTATTAATACCTATACTCGGTGGTCTGGTTGGTACAGGGATACTATACATATTGAGAATATACTGGTATTCAATACATATACTTGTTGTTTGGTTGGTACGGGGGATACTATATATATTGAGAATTACTGGTATTAATACATATACTGCATTCTGGTTGGTACAGGGAACTATATAATATTGAGAATTAATTCCTGGTTATATAATCACTATAGCTGCTAGTTCGGGTTGGACGGGAGATATTAGTAATATTGAGAATTACTGGTATGTATCATATACTGTAGTTCTGGTTGGTACGGGGATACTATATAATATTGAGAATTACTGGTATTTATACATATACTGTAGTTCTGGTTGATCCAGGGATACTTTCCAGTTGCCATTTGGAGTCAGGAAGGACCCCCCTTCTTTTGCCTTCCTCTGGATCAACTGTTATGTAGGGTTAAAGTGGAGGGTGGACAGGTTGGACTTGATGGACGTATGTCTTTATTCAACCTCATTTACTATGTTACAATGTATTAACAGTTTTTACTGTAAGTACATGGGCACCTTCCAAGCACCAAATCCTACTGTCCCGCATTGCTCACATGATTGGCTTCTGTTATACGATGCCTTCCTAGAGATGTTAACCTGCACAACCTTTTATACATGTCATACCATGCCATTTTCTACCCAGAGGAGTATGTTTTGTCCATATGTGTCGGTACAAAGAAGGGAATTCAACCTCCACAATTTCTATAATCCTCTGTTCAGTGAATATTGAGGTCAATTAGGAAGTCGGTTTGATTTTTGTACACTGAGCAAATTAGAGAGCCCACCCTCCCTTTATCCAGCACCACCGATCTGCTGCGCTGACCCAGATTCAGCTATCCCACTTCCCCAATGTTATTTAATGCCGAAATGCATGTGTTTTGCTGTTCATTGCAAGATTCTTTATGTAAATGATGGCTACATATTCATTGTTTTTTTGCAATTAATCTGCCAATTGTTGTTCCTCTTCTGACTATTTTTTTTTTTTGGTTTATCGGATATTTAGATACTGAATTTGAAAATTATTATCAAACCGAAAGCCTGCACCAGTGAGGACAAGACAGATCAGGGCCTTGGGCAAGTAGATTTCTTTTATTCTATTTAACCCTTTCTTACTTACTCATTTTATCCTACAAAGAGAATAAAAATCTTCCTGTCCAAGATGAACAAATCCCCCCAGAGTTAATTTCAGATACCAGAATTTTGTTGGTGGTTTTGACCGATGGAATTTCAACCCAAAACATGGCAAATTTCTAGTCCCTGGGTAAACATATTACTACAGGTGACGTGTAATATTCTGCAATGCAGTAACTGTTGCACATTGGTGCATACACACTGCATTGTGGGATTGCGTTAAGGTTTTACACCTCAATGCAATTAGCATTATATTTTGCCTTAAAGGGCATGTCACCCCCCAAACTAAAATTTTACCAACTACTGGCCACACAGTACAAAAAATAAAACTTTACCTTACATCCCTGCTCCTTGTGGTTCTCCTGTTATGTCTCTTCAAAGTTCAGGAAACTGCTGGGTAGGAGCTGTCAGTGACTGTTTATCTGCTAACCTCAGCAAGGTCTGAGGCATGCTCAGTAGAGCCCTTTCCCCCCTCTCCCTCCCTCCCTCCCTCCCTCCCGATCCCTCTGTGACTGGCAGTTATCTAGCTATAAAAACTTTTGGCGCCATACAGGGCATACCCTCCCACCCCAAACCGCTATATTCATAACTGAAAAAGTGCTTTCAATCTCTGCTTACACCTCCCCATTCCAGCGCTGTTCTACAGTGAAGCCAGTACCGGCTGTGATTGGCTGCCTCTCAGCCAATCACAGCCACGGCAGCCGGTCCGGACCCCTGCTTGCAGTTCCAGCGGGCAGGGGAGCCGGACCAGAACAGCACAGGAACAGGGGTGGACATGACCTTTAAAATATTGCTGTTCCTAAAATGTTTTGGAAATGGGCTATACCCCGAAAACCCACACAAGTTTTACACAGGTTTGAGAAATAGTGCCCAATATTATCACTGAATTTTCCTAGTTTGATACAAAGCCCTTAAAAAACTATCCATTATTTTTCAGATATTCAGGCAACTGAAAGGGAAATGTTGAAGGATTTCTGCTTTGAAAGATTTTGTAGATTTGAAACAGATAAAAAGCTGTATAATAAAAGTGCATCTTACAAAGATGGCTTTAACAGCCCTAAAAAAATAAACAGGACTTTTAAGCAGTGGACATTACCAGTAGTTATAAACCTATATAATCCAGCTAAGGCTGGAAACAATTCAATAAAAGTTTTTATTGTTAAAAAAGGTGATCATTTTGCCCCAACCAATTAGATATTATATAACATTTGAAAGCTAACATCTGATTGATTGGGGTAAAATTAGCTCCATTTTAACGATAAGAAATTTAATTGAATAACCCTGAAAGTACAAAGTGTATGGTACACAATGAATCATCTCAGAGTCACATCAGCCATGTAATGCCACAGTTTAAAGTCTAACCCATGGGGCTGCCATCTTTGCTCCCTCCTGTACCCACTGGCTTTCGTTGATATGTTTTTTGTGGATTGCAGCCCAAAATGGAACATACTTGAGGTGAGGACTTACAATGGCCTCCTTTTATCTGTGTTTCCTTGTTTCCTTTCATGTGGGTTCTGTGCCTTATTTCACAGCATTCCAGCATTACAGATATTCTATTACGTATGCAAAGGAGCATAAATTATTCTTCCAGCAATGCAAAAACTTTATTTGTCTCTGACTGTTACTTAATGTACATATGTAAATAAAATTAACTCTAAAGATGGTAATATTCAGAGTGGCCTGACTGACATATACATTTCTTCTGATTGTTTTTTTTAACAGCAACGTCACATCAGAGAATGGAGGTGGATCAGCTATAAACAACACGATTTGGTGACTCCCATATAAGTGAAAATCATTTCTATAAAATCCAGTTTCATAGATGAATAACTATTACATAAAAGGAGAGGAGAATAATATTGCCAATTCCAGATTTTGATTAGCCAGTTACTTAATCATGGCTGCTTAGCCTGGAAGCACTACACTGTTACTTAAATAAGAGAATATTCCTACCTAAATTATATTCATTTGCAGAGGAGCGGTGTTTTAAACATGGCTTCTGTTTTATATCTGCCAGGTCTCTGTCCAGGACACTCCCATTCTAATTATAGAGATGAAGCAGGGAGATGGCCTGGCAGATGTAAAACAGAAGGCCATGTAGTAATGTTTACTGCTGCTCTGCAAATGAATATAATTGAGGTAAGGAATACCCTTTCCTTCATCCATGGCTAAAGCTGGCCATACCTGTAGCAATATCATCATATAATAATATTGCTATAAAAATGTTTTGCCATGTCCGATAACGAAAACAGCTCATTTACCTCATTAGACACCACGACTCTGCACATCGGCAGATAATATCGCTACATGTATGGCAAACATTTACTATTTAATAATATTCTATGATTCTAGTATTGTTCTCCTTTAAGTTTTGAAATGAGGTATTATATGTTTTCCGGTGACCTCATTATTCAAGCTTTTGGAATGTATCAATCCCAGCAATTTTTCTGCTTCCCTGTCAGGCTGAAGGTCTGTTCATTCACACTAGTACTTGATGGCTTCAGAGAACATTCAACGCTGTCGGTGAGTTTGGGAAAGTGTCATAATGTAAACCATCGGCCGTTGACTGTACCCTGAGGCTTTTCACGACACATTCAACTGAGACAAACCAATGTAAAAATGAACGTAGGTTCATTTTATCGAATCATAAAGTCTTCTATCGCCATGCTTCTTTCTTACACTGTATGGATTATAAAGATATCATGCAAATATAAAAGGTCTTCTTAAAGGTGGGAAATAGTTGTGGGTAAGTATTAAAAGGGTACCACAAACTTTTAGAACCATGTTTAGCTAACCCCAGGCACAAATGTCCCTATACTTACCTTTACCAAAACTTCTAAAGAGGCGTCTCCTCTGCATTTCCTGTACCAGCTGATTACTCCACGGGCAACCACTTACTGGTTTTCCTGAAGCTGCAGAGGAGACAGTAAAACCGTGGTTTGGGATCAAGCTATGTAAGTAATGATAGAAGAAGTTTTAGTATAGGAAAATTAGGGCCGGTGGGGTGGGGATAATAACATGGTTCAAAATGTTTATAGTTAAGTTTGACAGAAAAGAACATATAGAAATCTTTTGGAGATGTTTCAGTTAGATATATACTCCTATTCACACTGATCTCTTTTTTTATGTGAATAAATGTTCCCCACAAAGTAAAAATGTTAGGAAATTACCCTCAAATGCTTTGGCTTGAGTTGGGAAGGTCAGTAATGATATACAGGGAAGTCACATATTTACTATTCTTCCTTTCCCAGCATAATGTTAAAACATAAAGCTTTGAAAGGGGAACATTAGTCTTTTCTGGGCCCCCCAAAAAAGCCGGCTGTCCCAGAATGCGCCCTATAGTTTTGTTAAAGCTGGACCTGTCATTGGAGGATCCAGCAGTGGATAGCACTCGCTCCTATTAGAATCATTGAAGAATCCGAGGTAAGACATAACTCCTTCAATTAATGCACTTTTTAAGTAAGCCTATCCTTTAAAGAAAAAAATCTATTATCTGACATAAGGCCCAGATTGGAAACAAAGGCAAAAGTAAGCTTTCTCCATGCAACATATTATATCTATTTTCATAAAACGACTGGGGACATGTCCAATTCAACCCCTTACGATTATAGTCTATGGAATACTTTTTGGGGGGGGCAATTTATCACTATTTGCTCAAAAAAAACCTGTGGGAGAGGAAACTCCTAAAACACTTTAACAGTTAATGTTTTAAATGAAATATTACAGACTTGTTACAGATTTTTATCTTGTAAATGAATGACTGTTGCAAGGGTAAAAAAATATCTTGCCCTGGCAAGGCAAATTACAGTGCAGAAGTCGAATTTAATGGCTGCAATCAACATTCATTGCTGTCGGTGGGTTGTATTATTGAAAAGCTCATTGATCAATGAATGCAAACTGCAGACCACTCATCAAAAATGAAAGACCACTGGCTTACAAGCAGATCACCATACTGAGAAATATAGAGAATACAAATAAGATACTGGTTCCAGGAGAAGGTTCGTACCAGGGCCGTACCTCTGCCCACAGCGCACAGAAATGAAGTCATATACAGACACTCAAATGAGGTGAATCACACAGTAAACTTCATTGAGGCAAACATATATAAAGTATGTGAAATAAAGAAATATATAATCAATGAAGAACTAAATGATATATTGTGCAATGCAAGTACTGGCCTTGCATCATGCTGGGCGTGTCTCTCTGCTACACAGTTTGGATTATTCCTGCATTTTACATCACATGAGGCTGTTTGTACTTTCTTGAATTTTTTCTGGTGGATAAGAGCCATACTAATGTATGAACTTTATTCCAGTATCACGTAGTCTGTATGTGCAGTATTTCATGCATTGCAATAATGTAAACCAATAAATAAAAACATACATATTTGCAAACATATAATGAGCACTAAGAGTTAAATGCAACAATCTGTATCAGAGTGCTGGATGTAGTGTTTTAAAAAAACAAAAAACACGGCCACTGGAATATAATATAACATTAAGCACTGGAAGGTGAATATAAAATAACATGGGCACTGGAAGGTGAATATAATATGACATGGGTACTGGAAGGTGAATATAATATAACATAAGCACTGGAAGGTGAATATAATATAACATAAGCACTGGAAGGTGAATATAATATAACATGGGTACTGGAAGGTGAATATAATATAACATGGGCACTGGAAGGGGAATATAATATGACATGGGTACTGGAAGGTGAATATAATATAACATGGGCACTGGAAGGGGAATATAATATAACATGGGCACTGGAAGGGGAATATAATAAATTGCGTGAGCACTGCAAGGTGATTATATATAACAGGGTGATACTGGGAATGGAAAACTAGTGAAGGTGAATTAAATAATAACATAAGCCTGGAAGGTGAATATAATCTATACAAGCAACTTAGATATTTATACTGGGTACGTGAAGGGAATATAAGATATATGGGTCACTGGAAGGGGAATATAATATGACATGGTACTGGAAGGTGAATATAATATAACATAAGCACTGGAAGGTGAATATAATATGACATGGGCACTGGAAGGTGAATAAATATAGCGTGAGCCTGCAAGGTGAATATAATATAACATGGGTACTGGAAGGTGAATATAATATAAACATAAGCACTGGAAGGTGAATATAATATGACATGGGCACTGGAGGGTGAATATAATATAACATGGGCACTGGAAGGTGAATATATTAGCGTGAGCCACTGGCAAGGGAATATATATAACATGGGTACTGGAAGGTGATAAATTACATAAGCACTGGAAGGTAATATAATATAACATAAGCACTGGAAGGTGAATATATATAACATGGGTACTGGAAGGTGAATATAATATAACATGGGCGGAAGGGAATATACCTAAGTACATGGGCTAACTGGAAGGGTGAATAAATATAACATGGGCACTGGAAGGTGAATATAATATCATGGGCACTGGAAGGTGAATATATATAACATGGGCACTGGAAGGTGAATATAATACTAACAAGTAGACACTGGATGGAAGGTGAATAATATATAACACTAACACATGGGACGGATGAATATATATAACATAAGCACTGGAAGGGTGAATATAATATAACATGGGACTGGAAGGTGAATATAATATAAATGGGCACTGAAGGGAATATACTAGAGCATGGGTACTGGAAGGTGAATATAATATAACTAGGCACTGGAAGGTTGAATATAATATAGACATGGGCACTGGAGGTGAATATAATATAACATTAAGCACTGCAGGTGAATATAAATAAACATGGGTACTGAGGTGAAATAATATAACATAAGCCTGGAAGGTGAATATAATATACATGGGTACTGGAAGGTGAATATAATATAACATAGCACTGGAAGGTGAAATATAATATAACATGGGCACTGGAAGGTAATATAATTACATGGCACTGGAGGTGAATATAATTAACATGGGACTGGAAGGTGAATATAAATAAAACGTGAGCACTCTGAAGGTGAATATAATATAACTGGGCATCTGGAAGGTGAATATAATATAACATGGGCACTGGAATGTAAATATTATAACATGGGTACTGGAGGTGAAATATAATATACAGGGGCACGGAAGGTAATATATAATAAATACTGGGCACTGGAAGGTGAATAATAAATAACATGAGCACTACGGTGAATTAAATATAACATGGGCACTGGAGAGGTGATATAATATACATGAGGCACTGGAAGGTGATATAATATGACATGGGCACGGAAGGTGAATAAAACAAACGACTGGCACTGAAGGTGAATTAATATGACATGGGCACTGGAAGGTGAATATAATAACTGGGCACTGAAGGTTAAAAACGATATGGGCACTGGAAGGTGAATATAATAAAATACGGCACTGGAAGGTGAATATAATATAACATGGGCACTGAAGGTGAATATAATATAACATGGGCACTGGAAGGTGAATATAATATGACAAGGGCACTGGAAGGTGAATAAAATATAACATGAGCACTGGAAGGTGAATTATATGACATGGGCACTGGAAGGTGAATTTATGACATTGGCACTAGAAGGGGAATATAATATGACATGGGCACCGGAAGGTGAATATAATAAAATTCGGCCACTGGAAGGTGAATATAATATAACATGGGCACTGAAAGGTGAATATATTTTAACACAGGCACTGGAAGGTTAAAAATAATATAACATGGGCACAGAATGATAAATATAATATAACTAGCACTGAAGTGAAATAATAAACATGGCTGAAGTAAATAATATAACATGGACTGAAGGTGAATATTAATTACATGGGCATGGAAGGTAAATATAATAAATCATGGGCACTGGAAGGTGAATATAATATAACATGACACTCCAGGTGAATATAATATAACATGGGCACTGAAAGGTGATTATAATATGACATGAGCACTGGAAGGTGTAAATATAATATGACATGGGCACCGGAAGGTGAATAAAACTGACATGGGCACGAAGGTGAATATAATAAAATACGGCCACTGGAAGGTGAAAATAATATAACATGGGCACTGAAGGTGAATATAATAATAACATGGGCACTGGAAGGTGAATATAATATGACAAGGGCACTGGAAGGTGAATAAAATATAAAATGAGCACTGGACAGGTGAATATAATATGACATGGGCACGAAGGTGAATATAATATGACATTGGGACTGGAAGGGGAATATAATATGACATGGGCACCGGAAGGTGATTAAAACACTACATGGGCACTGGAAGGTGAATATAATAAAATTCGGCCACTGGAGGTGATATATATATAACATGGGCACTGAAAGGTGAATATATTTTAACACAGGCACTGGAAGGTTGAAAATAATATAACATGGGCACAGAATGATGAATATAATATAACATGGGCACTGAAAGGTGAATATAACATGACATGGACACTGAAAGGTGAATATAATATAACATAGGCACTGGAAGTTGAATATAATGTGACATGGGCACTGAAAGGTGAATATAATATAACATGGGAACTGGAAGGTGAATATAATATGACATAGGCACTAGTATGTGATATAATATGACATGGGCACTGGAAGGTGAATTTAATATGACATGGGCACTGGAAGGTGAATTTAATGACATGGCACGAAGATGAATATAATATAATGTCACGAGGTGAATATACTATAACAGGGCACTGAAGGTGAATATAATATGACAGAGTGGCACTGGAAGGAATAAATATAAAATGAGCACTGGAAGGTGAATATAATATGACATGGGCACTGGAAGGTGAATATAATATGACATTGGGACTGGAAGGGGAATATAATATGACATGGGCCACCGAAGGTGATTAAAAACACTACATGGGCACTGGAAGGTGAATATAATAAAATTTGGCCACTGGAAGGTGAATATAATAACATGGGCACTGAAAGGTGAATATATTTTAACACAGGCACTGGAAGGTTGAAAATAATATAACATGGGCACAGAATGATGAATATAATATAACATGGGCACTGAAAGGTGAATATAACATGACATGGACACTGAAAGGTGAATATAATATAACATAGGCACTGGAAGTTGAATATAATGTGACATGGGCACTGAAAGGTGAATATAATATAACATGGGAACTGGAAGGTGAATATAATATGACATAGGCACTAGTATGTGATATAATATGACATGGGCACTGGAAGGTGAATTTAATATGACATGGGCACTGGAAGGTGAATTTAATATGACATGGGCACAGATAGATGAATATAATATAACATGGGCACTGAACGGTGAATACTACTATAACATGGGCACTGAAAGGTAAATGTATTGTGACAAGTGCACTGGAAGGTGTATATAATATTACCTGGGCACTGGAAGGTGAATATAATATAACGTGGGCACTGGAATTTCCGTATAAAATGACATGGGTACTGAAAGGTGAATATAATATAAAACGGGCAGTGGAAGGTGAATATAATATGACATGGGCACTGGAAGGGGAATATAACATGACATGGGCAGTGGAAAGTGAATATAATATAACATGTACAGTGGATGGTGAATATTATGTAACATGGGCACAGGAAGGTAAATATTATATGACATTGACACTGAAAGTTTAAAGGAGAACTAAAGTCCCCAGACAACATTGTCCCAATAGACAGAGCACATTCAGAAACACACAACAAGCTATGTCTCATCTCTCCCTTTGCTGTGGATGCTGGGTGATTTATGAAAATAACCTGTGAGTACAAGGGGTCAGCTCCCATAATTCACCTTATCTGGGAACACCCTGCTAAGTGTGCACAGTACACATTTACACAAAGCTGCTGTCTTGCTTCCTGGAAGCTGACAGCCAATCATGTTCAGGCTCAGAGATCCCTCCCTCCGACAGAACACAGATTTCAATGCAGTTTTTTGTGTAAACACATTACAAATGCTCCTATCCCTAACATTGATAAATTCCTTTGTTTTCATACAAAAAAGAAAAGTAATCTTTGCAGTTTATGTCTTTGCTAGCATGGATGAAAGAAACGGAACATTTAATCGCTTGACATATGTAAACATATGTAGAAACTTTATATTTTTCAAGAAACATGGAAACAAACAAAAAAAGCAATAAACTCAGGCAGTAGACTATGTTATATTGTTTCATAAGTAAACTAGGGGATTAGAACTTGTGACTTTTTGATCTGTTTGTTCCTAAAAACACAGCATTTATATGGTGCGCCACCAGCACCCCAATCCTTTGGTCAGGGGGCGTGGCTCTTTGAAGCCAACATGGGTTATGAGTTGTACTGGCAACAACATGGAAGCCTCCTTTGTTACAGAATCTATTACTTATATCTACTAAATGCAAATACCTAAAGAAGAATCTTTCAGTGTATAGGTATTCTGGGGAGAAAAGCTTGTTTCAACTCCACTTTGACAGTTTATATAATTTGTAATGCTAGGTAAGTCTAGTTATACTAGTTAGCTAGTTAGAGCTTGACATGGTGGCAGGCTTACAAATCTTTTGTCTAAAATATTTTATACTACAGAAAGTATGGCATTTCTAATGTATTGTAACAGTTGAACCAACATGTATAGCACAGGCTATAAAATAGGTTATTATGATCAACAAAAACCTGAAAGGAGCAATATGGTAGTGGTTACACAAGATGTTTGAGAAAGGGATGTCATACCTGTTTCTAGTAATTAACATTATTGGTAATTGACTTTCTGAGGAACTGTTTAAAAACCTATGTGATAGGAAGTTCAAAATCATAAATTTTTACCCACAACCACCAGCGAAGCCACGGCCATGGACAAAGCCACACCCACTTTAATGCACCGGCACGCAAAGGGGGGCATTCAAAAGTTTGGCTCAGGCAGCAAAAACCCTAGAAGTGCCCCTGGCAGTGATGGAAGTGATGATAAGATGGACAATACAGGAAGTGATGATAAGATGCGCAATGCAGGAAGTTATGATAAGATGGACAATACAGGAAGTGATGATAAGATGCGCAATGCAGGAAGTGATGATAAGATGAACAATGCAGGAAGTTATGATAAGATGCACAGTGCAGGAATTGATGATAAGATGCGCAGTGCAGGAAGTGATGATAAGATGGGCATTGCAGGAAGTGATGATAAGATGCGCAACGCAGGAAGTGATGATAAGATGCGCAACGCAGGAAGTGATGATAAGATGCGCAACGCAGGAAGTGATGATAAGATGAACAATGCAGGAAGTTATGATAAGATGCACAGTGCAGGAATTGATGATAAGATGTGCAACGCAGGAAGTGATGATAAGATGCGCAACGCAGGAAGTGATCAGAAGATGCACAATGCAGGAAGTGATGATAAGACGCGCAACGCAGGAAGTGATGATAAGATGCGCAATGCAGGAAGTGATAAAATGGGCAATGCAGGAAGTGATGATAAAATGCGCAATGCAGGAAGTGATGATAAGATGTGCAATGCAGGAAGTTATAAGATGCGCAATGCAGGAAGTGATGATAAGATGTGCAATGTAATGATATTAAAGGGCATCTATACTGAAAAACAGGTTATTTTAAATTGGCCATAACTGGAAACAATATTTCTTCCCAACCACCACTGTATATTTTTTTGTTGATCTGCCCCCATTATTTCTTTAGATATCCAATCTAAAACTTATTATATTTCGGCTGTCAATCAAGTTCCTTGCTCGCAAAAACTATTCTTCTGTGAGTAGTTTTACTGTAGCTGGAATGGTGACAGAGTTTTGACAGTTGGAATGCTGTGTGCAGGCTTGACAGTTGGTTTGTAGGGAAAAAGTCAGATTGGATGGAAGTGGTTAAATAGGGAGGGGGCATACTGCTCCTAAACAAAATGTGTGCTGGATTGAAGGCATGCAGCAACACACACAAATCAGAGTAAGTGCTACTTGCATGTGTTCAATTATAGTTAAAACTGAGGCAAAGTTATTTTTTCAGTATAGTGTCCCTTTAAGTGTCATTTGTTTTGTTGTGAGCAAATCCATTCTTTCTGAGCCTACAGGGTTGAGTTTGGGATTTATCCAATTTTGCAGGTGTGTGAGCTGTCCAGCAATAAAATATAGGATACAATTCGTCATTGCTAGCCTTCAATGTGATTTAGGGCATTTCAGAACTTCATTCTTGCCTAGTTGCCTACCATTGCCCCATAAGAAGGGAGTTAATAAAATATCCAGGTGTTCTGGGGAGAAAAGCATTCACATTAGTTTTCCTTTAAGCCTAGTTAGTTGCTGCCCCCTGCTGGCATACACTGAACTTAATCCTTAACCATCTGGAGTGACAGGCAATGGATTATTTTTTTGGCTTCAGTAAAAATCTTTAACATATTGAATTGATAAAATGTAGCTAAACACAAGTACAGGCATTTAAACTTAATACAAAAATGTTTTGTATTCATCGTTCAGTTATATGGTTTTAATAACCGTATCATAGAAATTAAGATGAAATTAAAATTGGGGGATAACTCCCAGGTCTCATGTCTCTAGCTGAAGGGGGTAGGAGTATATGGCGACCCAGATATCCATTTGAAATCTAGTGGATGAACAAGGCATTATATTTTCTTTTTTTCCCATTGAATACACTATTTCAAATGTTTATTTACAGTTTACTATATTATGTAAAAATGTTACAATAAACAGACCAAGCTATAACAAAGACACAAACTATACCATGTAGGTAATAGTAAAATTTATTTTATATGTGATACTATTTGACCTCTCAGATTAAAAAATAAAATAATATTAAATCTCCACAAGAGGGAGGCATTGAGTGCAGAGATGAAAAATTATATGACATCTTGTTTTACAACATATCATGATACACTGCCAGCCATTATAATGATATACTGCCAGCAATTATTATGATACACTGCCAGCCATTATAATGATATACTGTCAGCCATAATAATGATATACTGCCATCCATAATAATGATAAACTGCAAGCCATAATAATGATATACTGCCAGCAATAATGATACACTGCCAGCCATTATAATGATACACTGCCAGCCATAATAATGATGCACTGCCAGCCATAATAATGATGCACTGCCAGCTATCATAATGATACACTGCCAGCCATAATAATGATGCACTGCCAGCTATCATAATGATAAAATGCCAGCCATCATAATGATATACTGCCAGCCATCATAATGATACACTGCCAGCCATCATGATACACTGCCAGCCATCATGATACACTGCCAGCCATTATAATGATATACTGCCAGCCACAATAATGATACACTGCCAGCCATAATAATGCTATACTGCAAGCCACAATAATGATACACTGCCAGCCATAATAATGATACAGCCATAATAATGATACACTGCCAGCCATCATAATGATGCACTGCCAGCCATCAAGATATACTGCCAGCCATCATAATGAACACTGTCAGCCATAAATGATACACTGCCAGCCATTAATGATACACTGTCCGCCATAATAATGATACACTGCCAGCCTTTATATTGTACACTGCCAGCCATTATAATGATACACGCGCCATTATAATGATACACTGCCAGCCATAATAATGATACAGCCATAATAATGATACACTGCCAGCCATCATAATGATGCACTGCCAGCCATAATAATGCTATACTGCCAGCCACAATAATGATACACTGCCAGCCATAATAATGATACAGCCATAATAGATATCACTGCCAACCATCATAATGATACACTGCCAGCCATCATAATGATACACTGCCAGCCATCATAATGATACACTGTCAGCCATTATAATGATACACTGCCAGCCATTATAATGATACACTGTCAGCCATAATAATGATACACTGCCAGCCTTTATATTGATACACTGCCAGCCATTATAATGATACACTGCCAGCCATTATAATGATACACTGCCAGCCATTATAATGATACACTGCCAGCCATTATAATGATACACTGCCAGCCATAATAACGATACACTGACAGCAATTATAACACTACACTGCCAGCCATTATAATGATACACTGCCAGCCATAATAATGATATACTGCCAGCCATAATTATGACACACTGCCAGCCATTATAATGATATACTGCCAGCCATAATAATGATACACTGCCAGTCATAATAATGATACACTGCCAGCGATAATAATGATATACTGCCAGCCATTATAATGATACACTGCCAGCCATTATAATGATACACTGCCAGCAATTATAATGATACACTGCCAGCCATAATAGTATACACTGCCACTCGCATCAATAATGATACACTGCCAGCCATTATATCACTGAAGCCATTATATGCACTGTCCGCCATATATGATACACTGCCAGCCATTATAATGATACACTGCCAGCCAAATAATGATACACTGCCAGCCTTTATATTGATACACTCGCCAGCCATTATAATGATACACTGCCAGCCATTTAATGAATGATAACACTTCAAGCCATTTAATGATACACTGCCAGCCATAATAATGATACACTGCCAGCAATTATAAAGATACACTGCCAGCCATTATGATCACTGCCAGCCTTATAATGAACACTGCCAGCCATATAATGATATCTGCCAGCCATAATAATGATACACGCTGCCAGCCATTATATGATATCTGCCACCATTATAAGATACCTCACCATAATAAGATACACTGCCAGCCATAATAATGATACACCTGCCAGCGATAATTGATACTGCGCCATTATAATGATACACTGCCAGCCATTATAATGATACACTGCCAGCAATTATAATGATACACTGCCAGCCATAATAATGATACACTGCCAGCCATAATAATGATACACACTGCCAGCCTAATCATGATACACTGCCATGCTCAGATAATATGATACACTGCCAGCCATAATAATGAATACACTGCCACCATAATAATGAATACCTGCCAGCCATAATAATGTAACTACGCACCATATATGATACACTGCCAGCCATTATAGATACACTGCCAGCAATTATAATAATCACTGCCCCAATTATACTGAGACACTTCCAGCCCATAATAAGTGATACAACTGCCAGCCATAATAATGATACACTGCCAGCCATAATAATGATACACTGCCAGCCATTATAATGATACACTGCCAGCAATTATAATGATACACTGCCAGCAATTATAATGATACACTGCCAGCCATAATAATGATACACTGCCAGCCATAATAATGATACACTGCCAGCCATAATAATGATATACTGCCAGCCATCATAATGATGCACTGCCAGCCATTATAATGATACACTGCCAGCCATAATAATGATATACTGCCAGCCATTATAATGGTAGAGAACCAAATGCACTGTGGGAGTGTAGAAGATGACATTAAAAGACATTAGATGACAGAAAAAAAACATTAAACAGAAATATTATAGAATCCAGCCTATAACAGGTCGACCCTGAGGACCCAGATAGAAATTGGCTGAAACAGCCGTAAGCTAGATTAATGGGGGTGGTATACACCGATCGCGGTGGGTGCCTTAGCGGAGAGGAAAGACTCCACTATAACATGAGGCACACAGTCTCAGGCACTCAAACCACCATATCCCAGATTAATTACATACCCATAGTGGGGGAAACATTCCTTTACCAACAAGGCAAGTGCAAGCACAATAAGTATAGTGATTTGCACAAATGTTATTATCACAAAAACAAAGCTATATGTATATAAATAACCAATGTATCATAAATACAATGTCAAAACCACATTTAAAGATAAAGTGAGGCTAGGTGTAAAGATAGTAGCCAGTCTCCAAGTAAAAAGTCCCCAATGGTTCAGATAGTACTTTCTAGCACGGAGATGTTACAAGTCACAGTACATAACAGAAGGTATAAAAGTATGTGAACCCACTGTGCTGTACTAGGATGGGACTGAATATACAGAGAGAGAAAGAAGCGATCTCACCCAAGTGTAAGTAGATCCAGCCTTACCGTCCAACTCCATCTCCCACCACATGAACTAATGACTTGGGGCCATATTTGCTTTTTAGCGATACCGTGGGTTAGTTTATGTACGGTTGCGATCGTACATTTACGACCGAACGTTCGTTAATTATCGAACGTTCAATCGTAGAACTACGATTTCGTTATTGTAGATTTATGATTGGGATCGTAAATTTACGATCGATAAACTGAAATTTGCAATACCGATCGTTAAATTGCGGTATCGCTAAAAAGCAATACAGCGGCTTTATAAATATTGCCGATGGACGCTTATCCAAACCGCTCCGTCACGACCGCCGCTCTATTCGTCCTGGTATCTTACAAGCAACTCCACATCCATGGCAGGTTGGTGAAGATTGAGGAACAAGCAATATCAGTAATCCTAAGGGGCACAAGTCTGCGCGGCTACACTCCAAAGCCTACATCTCATAAACGACCCTGAGGACCCAGTGCAAGGAGGAAACGTGTATCAGTAGGATGCTGACCCCAAGCTACCCATAATGTAGCATTGGATTGTGGCTACTGGATCCAATGCTGAAGATCACGGCATTTTATATCCGCGGTGTAAGATAACACTAGCGATCCGTATTTTATATCCTCTGTGTGAGATAACACTGGCGATCATTATTTTATATCCTCGGTGTGAGATAACACTAGTGATTGGTACTTTATATCCTTGTGTAAGATAACACTAGTGATCTGTATTTTATATGCTCGGTGTGAGATAACACTAGCAATCATTATTTTTTTTATTTCTGGCCACCAGGAGGATAGCAGAGTCCATATAGGACTCTGCCTCCTGTCTCTCCTCCGGGAGAATTTTGTCCTGAGCACTGCAGACCTCCCTCTACCTCCAGTTTTGCAAGCCCTCCCCCTACCATTAAAACCCTTTGCCCATTAGTAGGTTGCCTTCCCCCAGCCCCAACCGCATTATAAAATTTTCCAGAGACTCCCCCGATAGTAACTTACCTTACCACTTTCCACCGGCGTTCTGAACTGCCGGCAGCCATGTCTGTGATTGGCTGCCTCTCAGCTAATCAGGGACACGGCTGCCAGTCCTGCCCCCTGCTTGCAGTTCAGTGCAAGCAGAGGACCGGGATTGTGCGGCGGGGGAAAGAGGTAAGGTAAGTAACTATCGGGGCACTTTCTGGAAAATCTAATAATGCGGTTGGGGCTGGGGGAAGTTGCCCTACCATATATAAAAATTTTATAAAAGGGTGGACATGCCCTTTAAAATATTGGACTGATCATCGCAAATCTCTCAATAAACCAGTTTCCTTATCCACCACTGACCTTTTCTTTCCAAGCAGTAAGTGGGAATAGATCCTGATTTTCTTTCTCAGCACTTTATAGTGTTGACACAATGTGAATGGGATTAATAATTCAGCCCTTATAAAAAGAATGACCTTCATTAGGGCGCTGAGCTTTTGCAGCTCATATACCAAGGGTAAAACTTTTGAGAAAACTCCAGGAATTCTTTCTGTGGGATACTTTTTTTTATAGCTTGATTGCATCAACGGGCAATAAATCAATTATTTCTCCTGTTTTAAGCAACAATGTGGCTCATTCTTGTGTAGCAGATTTCTGGCTCGGTGGTACCATGTGGCCTTGTTCTAGTGTTTTATGGTGGTGCAGTAAACATCACCGCTTACAGAAGCTGGTCAAGCATTTAGAGAGGTTATATTTTGAACTTCTATCGACCCCTGACTGCCCTTGTCCCTCTTAACTTGTCCCTCGTAACCGTCTTGCCAACAGCTTCAGTGTTTGGTAGGGGACAACATCTCCTGCTAGAAATGAACTTACCCTGAACCCACGTTGTTCTTCATGAAAATGTAATGTAAAGGATGGACTGGATAGATCTAAACTGAGAGAACGGCTAATGAAAACTATTCAAGAACATTTTTTTTAACTCTTCGAGACATTTCATGTAAAACTGTGAGAATAGAGCCAAGAACTTCTTTACAGATTTATTTCAAATTCTTAACTTGTCTAATCTTGGATGAAGATGACCGACCTTTGTTCATTACCTTCATTTAAATATTATGCGAAAACTGGACAATAAAACGAAGAAAAGTAGATCCAGACAAAGAACAGAGATGGCCAAACTCACTGATATCTGTTCCACTTACAACAGGTTTAAAAAGTTCTGCTTTAAAAAGCTATAAATAGCAATGATAACTTACTGTAAAGGGGAAGTGGTTTGGGGAACGCGTATCAATGGGCAAAAAAAAACACTGTTCAGTACTGGAAACTTCATGCGCTTCCTGTTTTGGTATTTGGTCAACGCTGCTGACCGAATGGCTACACACATGCCATGTTTCCCTCATCTTTCGTGTTCCCCATCGTACGTGTGTACGAAGCCTAACTCCAGACAACAAGCGCATGCGATTGCATTTTGCGTGCAACTTTTTTTTACGCAAAGCATGCGTTTTTATAATGTAAAATTATAATGAACAAACGCAGAACGACGCCCAACCATGCACAGAAATCGCACACACAATTGCGTGTGATAACGCTCACGACTGCATGCGCGATTTGGTGCGTTGCAGCTGGGCCTCAGCCTGACACTTTAAATATGTACACTATTGATAAAACACTGCACAGAGCGGTGCTATGATCAGGCCACGCTATCATTGCAGTATCCTGCAATTTTGGCAAAAATCTGTTAAATGGTGATTGCATGCATTCGGGAAATGCAGCGAATAGTATGGTCTGACACATTGTAATGCGCTGGCATGCGATTCTTACACGCTAATGGATTGCAACACAATCATAAGAATGTAAAAATCATGCCAGTGTGGCTCAGCCCATAGGCACCATAGAATGTTTGCTATAGGTACAGACAGGGCCGCCGCTACCATAACGCAAAGTTAGAATTTTTATCAGGTGGGGGGCCTGTGAATAGAAAGATGTTTTACAAAAAAAAACTTTTCCCCCATCAAGCCTTGCATGTACCAGACACCGCAACTTATTTGTACCAGTCACTATGGGCAACCTATATCTACCAGTCTGTGTGGGCAACTTGTAACAGAGGCTGGTGAACTGGAGAGCTGACCTAACAGTGTGTGTGGAACTGGAGAGCTGACTTAACAGTGTCTGCTGAACTGGAGGGTTCAGCAGACAGTGTTAGGTCAGCCTTCCAGTTCACCAGCCAGTGTTGGTTATCCCACTTCACTCACCTTCACAAGCCACACCCATTTTTTTGCAGCGCACATTGCATGAAGATACAGCATGAGGCTGAGGCCACACTGTAAACGCATGCGCTGATTATCAGATTGCAATGGAACCTAATGTGGCGGCAACAACAACTGTCCAACACTAGTGTGCGCTTTTTGACGCACGTTAATACTTGGCAGTCTGGCCTAGCCCTTAGAAACTTTTCCTCGGGTGGCAAAAGGCCTAGAAGTGCCCCTGAGAACAATCGCATGCCAGTGCATTTCAATGTTCAATGACCCACACTGTATGCATTGTGGTCTGTTTTTGGACTGCATGCAATCACTATCTTTTGTGCAGGTTGCATAAACAGAAAAATAGAAAATTTGCAGCGCAAATGCACCTCGTTGAGATTGCGCTGTTCATGCATAACTTAGTGTGGCCACAGACTTGGGGCTAGACCACACTTGCGCAATTTTTGCACGTGTGATTTTTCAACTTTATGAAAATCACGTCAACGCATCGAAATTGTGAGATGTCGGGTGCTTTGCGATTGCGCATCTGTTACGATATGGTATCATTTACAATATTCCATATCTCAAAAGGCACAATTACATCCAAATCGCACGTAAATCGCAATTCCCAGTGCCATGCAGTGTGGCCATGCCTTCAATGGTTTTAAATGCCAACAGGGTGTCAGATTAGTTTTGTGAAAATCAGTAGTTTGCTAATAAATAAGCAGAACTGCTCTTTTTATTGGTTTAAAAATATGTTTTTATTTCTAGGTGTCTAATTTTGTTATTGGTGTATAAATAGTATTTGATTCTTCTGACAG
This sequence comes from Hymenochirus boettgeri, assembly GCA_019447015.1. Lineage (NCBI taxonomy): Eukaryota > Metazoa > Chordata > Amphibia > Anura > Pipidae > Hymenochirus > Hymenochirus boettgeri. The sequence goes on along the minus strand of CM033476.1, from coordinate 146,404,514 downwards.
ATTGGTGTTAAAGGCCAATTAGGGTTTGCCCCACCCACACTGCAGCTCCCAGTGTTGGAGATTTGCTCACAGCAGGTAGCGATAATGGCTAATCTATGTGTGTGTAATCAGTGTGGGAGCTGCCACTTGATCACGTGGTGTAAGCATTTTCATTCCACAAGACAAGGGCACTAGGACATTGTGCACTCGCCCGTCTCTGAATAACTGCACCTGCTGAACAGAATCCTACCAGAGCAAAATGGAGGTAGGCAGGAGTCTTCGTATAGATAAAACAAGTCTTTATGAACTGGTTTAGCGAACAAGGGGTTGGAGGGATGTGCTGATCAGATTTTGCAGATTACGGCACAAGTGGATGGTAATTCGAACGCGTGTTGCCATCCGCTGTAGTGCTAGTCCATGCTGGTGCAAAACGCTTCCGATTGCGTTTTGTGTGAGAAGCACGTGCCTGTGCATTGCGACGTGGCAGGCCACATTGCTTGTGCGGATAAAGGACCCAAGTTTGTAAGGTTTTTTTTTTTTGTAACTAAAACCTGTATGTTTTAATGTTTTCACTAGCACAAATATTATATGGGGCCACGACCGACATCCATTTGTCCAGACCAAGTGCTTGCTAGTATGTCTGCCCCCAGTGGCGACTTCAGAAGCATGTAAGTTGTCATTGACCAGCTGCAACTGAAGACTTAAATTTCCCTTTAAGCCACAACGCGTGCTGGGATTTTTCCAATATTCTGTTATTTGAGCGCATGCGATCTGTACCAAAACTGGTGGTCGCATGTGTTTCAATAAACGGATTGCACAAACAGTGTGGCCTCTCACATTGGGATGGACTGTCATGCAATATTCACGCACAATCACAAAAGAAAAGCAGGTGAGAAATGCCAGCATGGCTTGCCCCAGACCTAAGGCAGTGGCCACACTACAACACGCAGTTACGTGCGTAAAAAGCACATTGCAGTGAGCCCCTTTTCACACGTTGCAATGCATTTGCAGTGCGATTTTCCCAATATTTTTTTATCTGAGCGCTTGCTATCTGCACAAAACACAAACAATGTTAATCAAATGAGCCCCAATAACGGATCAGAGAGCAGCGCAGGCAGTGTGGCCAGTGACCATTTAATGCACTGGGATGTGATTCTCATGCGGTAACAGATCGCAAAGCGTGTGAGAATCCAGTCCATGTGGCCTAGCCCATAGCCAGGAACTTTATTTGAATTTTGTTTCCCAAAAGAAATCACTGACATGTCGGCAGCGATTAAATCACAACTCATCCAGGAAAATCAAGCTGGTTTTATTCACAAGTCCGTCTGTATAAATAATAGGAATGTTCTATCTATACTGCGACAGCAGATGGAAGGCTTTTGAGAATGTAATTTGAAATTGGTTATTTGCAGTTTTAGCTACAATAGCATTTAAAGGGGTGTGTCAAATACCCTCCAACATCACCCCTTTAATAGTTCTAGATACAACATGGTACAGAGTTGCAGGGAGAGCATTATAACATGAACCAGATATTGGCACAGCTCTGTGCAATGCGTCTCAGTAGTGTACCTATTAAAAGCAGTGGCGTAGCTACATACCTTTGGGCCCTGATTCAGAAATTGGACCTGGGCCCCCACAGCCAACACAAATCATCGCAGCATCTAATCATGGCACAGTAGCGAATCCAGCAAATATGGGGCATGTTTTTTAGTAGTGTACCTATTATAAGGGTATGTTAGATGGTAGGAGATCTCAGTACAGCTCTGTGCAATGTGTTTCTCAGTAGTGTACCTATAAGGCAATGAAGTAGGATAGGAGATCTCAGTACAGCTCTGTGCAATGTGTTTCTCAGTAGTGTACCTATTATAAGGGAATGATGGGTGGTAGGAGATCTCGGTACAGCTCTGTGCAAAGTGTTTCTCAGTAGTGTACCTATTATAAGGGAATGTTGGATGGTAGGAGATCTCGGTACAGCTCTGTGCAATGTGTTTCTCAGTAGCGTACCTATTATAAGGGAATGTTGGAGGGTAGGAGATCTCGGTACAGCTCTGAGTGCAATGTGTTTCTCAGTAGTGTACCTATTATAAGGGAATGTTGGATGGTAGGAGATCTCGGTACAGCTCTGTGTGAAATGTGTTTCTCAGTAGTGTACCTATTATAAGGGACTGTTGGAGGGTAGGAGATCTCGGTACAGCTCTGTGCAATGTGTTTCTCAGTAGTGTACCTATTATAATGGACTGTTGGAGGGTAGGAGATCTCGGTACAGCTCTGTGCAATGTGTTTCTCAGTAGTGTACCTATTATAAGGGAATGTTAGATGGTAGGAGATCTCGGTACAGCTCTGTGTGCAATGTGTTTCTCAGTAGTGTACCTATTATAAGGGACTGTTGGAGGGTAGGAGATCTCGGTACAGCTCTGTGCAATGTGTTTCTCAGTAGTGTACCTATTATAAGGGACTGTTGGAGGGTAGGAGATCAAGGTACAGCTCTGTGCAATGTGTTTCTCAGTAGTGTACCTATTATAAGGGAATGTTTGGGGGTAGGAGATCTGGTACAGCTCTGTGTGCAATGCGTTTCTCAGTAGTGTACCTATTATGTAGATACACACCATCCATATAGATACAACAGAAGTGTTCTCTCCATTACCTTTCAATTACACTAGAACAACTTAAGGCTGGTACACACTATGCAACATTTTGGTCCGATCGACAGAGTTCAGTGTATTTCCGCCCGATCGACCGATAATTGCATGGGTTTTTGGCCGAGTCCGACTGACCGGTCGTCCAGAATCTGACGAAAGGATGATTGAAGACAGGGGAAAACCACGTCCAATAGTGCGGTTCTCAATGGATCACACACTCTGCTTCAGTAAATTGTCGGCCACGGACACTATTGCTGCAAACAACAGTCCTTCTGACTAGTCGAGTCGGAAGAGCCAGTCGGTCAGGAGGAAAAGTTGCATGGTGTGTACCAGGTATTTTACCTGACTGGATTACAGGTGTCCAGACACGACAGAGGACAATAAAAGCTCCAACTTTTGCTTATTATTTATCAAAAACCCACAAAACTATTTTTCAAACAACTTAAGTTCATTGAAGATGTGTCTGGATTTAAAGTCAATTATGATTAAAGTGAATTACCATAAAACGTATGTATACCCTTCCAATTAAAGATTTTCCAAATTGGAATCGAAAATCTTGAAGGGATATTCCACTTCCAACAAAATATTTACTGTAGCTAGAAGGGCCAATCCCCAATACTTACTTGTGTTTGTTCCTCCCCGCCCTTCCGGCCATGACTGTGAAGGTTTGTACATACGGTCCCGGTTCGTTTTGGCCGATAATAGGCCCTTTATCGGTTGGGGGTCTCCAAACGAACGTCCATTTACACGGGCCGATTATTGGCCGAAATGAACGTCCATACACAACGTGTGTCGCAGGTCAGGCCCCGCAATCGCACATGTGTACAAAACCTTTAGGCCGTTAAACTTCACCTTCTAAAGTCTCAGGGTGCTAATATAACTTTACAGCCATTTTACCCCATGCAGGGTTTTGGCAAATAAGTGCAGAATAATTCCCCAAACCAAGAACTGTCCTTCCCACGACAATGTTTTAAAATAAATTTTAGGGTCCATAAACAATCCATTTCACCTGGAACAGACAGTCAAACACGGCATTTCCCTGCGAATTCATGCTACATAATTCAGCCACAACTGGAAAAAGATCCACTTCTATAATAAATTCATTGGCTGAAACCATAACACTAAAATGTCAAAAGAACCCAACATCACTAACATAGACAAGACCCCTTAACCCACATACTCCATGCTCCCTCCTCCCCCAAACACACAAACTCACACAATATAAACCTTCCTACTCCTCGGTTTGATACTTCTGTAAAACTTGTCCTATACTAATATATTGATATGTTGATTGAGGGACACCACATACCAGGTGTATCATCACTGCCAATACTCGTCAATGTTAAATATGTATCAGTATTAGGGAGGCGTCTGCCTATGGGAACAAACTAAAGAACTACTAGGAAGCTGACGCACTAGCTGACATTGGACATCTAAGCCTATTACTGCCAACATGAATAATACTGTTTAAGGCTGGGTACACCCGATTGGACGAATGGCCCGTTGGTAAATCATGGCCGATCGTGCGGTTCCCTATGGGGGAGGGGACTTAGAGTGGTTCTTCTGATCGGATTCCCAATCATTGCCCTCAATCGGAAATTCGATGAGAACGTCTAGCTTTTAATTTCAATCCCCTACCCTGATTGTATACTGGAATAATTTGTCTTTACAAGTCTTCACAACATAATCAGGCAAAGCATCACAGGAGGGGGTAATGAAGCCTTATAACAATGCACTGTAGACTTCTATCACGGAATGTGGTTTACCAATCTACTTTGCAGTATACAATTGGCACCAAGATGATTTCTTCTTTCCAAAACTAAAGTAGTTGGTGAATTATTGATGATAATGACTTTGTGTGGACATTAACGTCTTGGGTACCAAAATACAACATTTTATTCCAAAGACATTAAAGGACCACCTAACCCTAAAAGCAATTCATCCTGCTCAAATCTAAAATTATATGGGAAGTAGGAGCAAGTATTCTTGCCTTTTCATCTTGCTATAGAATAATAATTAGTAATAGTGATTTAACTGCTGAGTGATTGTAGCTTTCAGTTTTCCTCCCTGGCTAATAAAAAATCTTGTTGCAAGTCGGGTACAAATACTCCTACCTCCCAATAAATCATAGATTGGTAGGAGGATGAGTTGTTTAGGAACACTATTAATATAAGATGTCTGAACATTTTATAATGGTATTGCACCAAGCACAACATTCCCATTATTATTGATGGAGAGTACTCAAAATACACTTTAAAAAATAACCCAGGAAATGTTCAGGCTTTTCAGTGTGCGGTAGGCCACCTTTAGAAGGACAACTAATTCATTGCATTGGCTGCACTAATTGCCTTCAAAGACCTATCTCTGTCACATCACCTGCGGCTCTCCCTTCAGGCTATTCACTTTCATTCTATTGTTCTAATGAAAGCTTCTTGTCGCTTCTCCATTGTTGCATTGGGTGTTTTATGTAAAGGATAGTGAATGTCAAATCAAGAGAATCTCATTCTATTCCCTAATGCCTGCCCCTTTCTGGCCGCACTGTTTGCAAATAGTATTAATTCCTGCCGTTTCTTCTTTTTGTTGGATAAAAGGCTTTATTTGGACATCTGCTAGGAGCACAGCTTTAATAATTTGACTTTCTTGTACATTTTGGATGTTATGTTTCAAGATTTTTTCTATTTACCTTTAAGTAACTACCGATTACTTTAAGTAACTTGTTTGGGGAGATTAAAACACATTTTTTTTAAAAAAAACCTAAAATATTTAATATAATTGGTATTCTTCCAAGAGCAATAGACAAACTGCAGCCTTGACAAGAAAAGGTTTGGGGGGGTTCTATGGCAAGCTAGACAAAGCTGTTTCCTATTAAGATGCTTGCATATCCAAAAGGTACCCACAAATTGTTTTAGTAGTTTGGGTATCAGGTGTAAGTAAAAAGCAGACTGGTAAATTGGATTACAAAGTACTGGCAAATTGGCTGGAAAGCTGACACTGCTAAATTGGTTGGCAAACTGAGACTGGTGAAATGGTGGGTGGGTTGGTTACCTGGGCTGGGTTCCCTCCCCTGCTCTGCAGAATCTATTAATACTGCCTTCCATACAAAGCACTTAACTGTTTGGAGGACAGGAAATAAATAAAATGCAGGGCCAAGGGAAGCAGAAGAGTAGTGAGGCCTCCAACTGCCACAGTCCAATTTGTAATGAGCATCCCAGGAGAATCTTGCCCCTCTGCCTACATGTACAGTAAACCCATGAACTGATTAAAAGATCAGATTGTCTTTGGGAATGATAAAAAAAAAAAGTTAAAGGGAAACACATTTACAAAAAATCTTTACACTGATGCACACACGGGTGCCGACCCGTGACTCATGATGTGTACGAATGGCCATTTCGGACGATAATCGTGCTGTGTATGGGCACTTTATCGGCCTAAACGGCCGTTCGGTCAGCGATCATTGCCCGACAGACCAGATCTCCAAATGAGTGCCTATATCAGCCAAAAAAGTGCCCATACACGGCACAATTATCGCCCAAAACAGCCGTTAGTACACATCGTGCGTCACAGGTCTGCACCCACGATCACACGTGTGTACGAACCTTTAACCACCAGTTTCTCAACCTAGTTATCTGCTTTCTGTCGCCATATCTATCTAAGATATTATCTGTCTCTCTCTCATCACTCATCTTCTCTCATCATCTCTCCTCATCTCATCTCTCATCCCCACCCCTTGTAAGTGTTTAGCCACAACCAGAATCAAGCGCACCTCACCGCCTCATACAGATGGGAAGCGCCTTTTTATAAAGTGGACTCAGGTGACCAAAAAACCTAGAAATGCCCCTGGGAGGCCTCTCTTCTACAGCTCCCAGAATGGAAGTCAGTGATTGGCTGCGATGTAAGTGTTGCCAAGACTGACTACCAGATTGCAAAAATAGAGCCTTGACAAGGTAAGAACCTCTGTAGTGTTAATAATGGTAGCACTAAAGCTGGGTACACACAGTAACGATAAAGCCCCGATACCGTCGGATCCGACAGTTTTTAGTTATGTGTGTGCCTTCGTTTCCCGAACGAGCGCTTGGCCGCCGAACGATCTGGTTTGGGAAAGACCAAAAATTTCCATTGGACACGCTAGACTCCCTATAGAGGAGTCTAGCACGGCCAATGGAAACACACAGTCCCGAGCGTTCTCCTTATGATGTTCATAGGGAGAACACTCGGGACTGTGTGTATGCAGATCTTTGAAAGATCTTGCAGATCCTGCCTGTCATCTTTCAGAAATCTGTACTGTGTGTACCTAGCTTAAGACTGGTAAGATGGAACAGTGTCAGGCTGGACTGTTGGGGCCCACCAGGATGAGTTTAAGGGTTCATTTTACATTTCATATTTTAATTATCAATCATCTACCTACCTATCTTACTCCTATTGACTCCTGTTGTTTATTAAAATGTCCCTTTTGGCTCTGTATTTACATTTTAGCAATTTTCTCTGTTTTCTTGAAGGAATGAGCTGTGGGCCAACCTACCCAGAAATAGTTGATTTGTTTTTTAGCCTGGTCACTATCATTTTTACAATGTTATTCTTTGAAATTCAGAAAAATGTTAGCATGAAACAGTTACATTCCTATTCCTTAAAGTGCAAGGTTATAGTACTTAAAGGACAAGACTATAGTGTTTAAAAAGTAAAGGCTGTAGTCCTTAAAGGAAAAGGTTATAGTCCTTAAAGGGCAAGGCTATAATTCTTAAAAAACAAAGGCTATAGTCCTTAAAGAGCAAAGGCTCTAATCCTTAAAGGACAAGCCTATAGTCTTTAAACTAGTCCCTAAGAAATACAAAATGAACAACTCCATACAGCACATACAAAATGTCACCGTATAGTATAGGGAAAACATTGTATAATTAAAGGCTACAGATAACCCCTTGCTATTGATGCCTCGCAATAGCACAGAAATAAGCAATAAAACATACACAATGTAAATAATCAAGTAAGCAGGCCATTTATTTCATACATATGAATAATTGTATATGAATATTTTCTATTAAACACAGGCACAATGTTGCTAGAATTGGCATTGATTCAGGCACAAGGGCATTAGTACAAACTGGACCACTAATGCCAGGTGACAAGACTTTGCCTGTAATAGTTTTTCCAACTCATTCTGTTAATTTGAAAGGAGCTCCCATTTCATACTTACACAATTTGAAAAAATAATTTGCTAAGCAGTCCCATTGTTTTGTATAGAATGCCATTGCAGATTCAAATGAATACCAGAAGCTCCTAATTCAATAAAATAAACCACCAGAGGGCGCCTGTAGGCAACAAAATGTAAACATAAAATAAAAGCTAAACAAATAAACTCTTATAGAAAATTAAGGAATGCCCGGGCGCACTGTATTCTATATTAGATTATTCAAAGTTTCAACTTCTTGCTGGAAACTGGTGTTTGCACCTAAAGTATAAATTAACTACTTGGATGAGTGCAGGTGAAATTTTGTAATTTGAAATAAAAACTTATATCTTGAGAGAACTGTACAGTGTTGTAATAGTAGAGTAGGATATGGTAAGTGAAATTGGATTTCTAGACCTGAATAAAATAGGGTTATTGAACTATTTAACTATGAAACTCTCTAACTTCCACATATATTGCAGAAATATGCATGGACTTTTAGAACCGTAAATTGTATAGCAATGTACCCCCTTCTGTAAATTATAAGGACTATAAATTATATATTGATAGATGCAGGGAGGACTGGGACCTTTTGGCTTTGGAGGCAAATACAACCAAGTGGCCCTTTGACAGTACATCGCAACATTTTTGATCACACCCATTTTGCTATGTTCACACGCTTTAAGTTATGCCCAATTTTAAATCTACTATTCCCATTTTACATTTTGTAAAGTACAAACAATGTGTATGATGTGGTTAAAGGACAATTATAGTATTAAAATCTTCCCCCCTGCCCCTTACAAGTACCTGGGGTGAGATCCTGAATCACTAAGTCCTCACCCATGGGTACACTGTCTAAGCCAAGTTATACTTGAGGGCTGACAACACTGCTAATGAACTGGAGGGCTGACTTACACCAGCTAATGAACTGTAGGCAGTGGTGGGGGGGGCGGACGTTAGAAGGGCCTGCCACAAGCCCAAGATCTATACAGTAGATCAGTATCCTGTACAAGCCTGCCAAGATCTCCTAAGCCGCGACCAGCCATTTTTAAACAGCTGATTACGCGTATGCAGGAAACATGCGTGCAATCAGCTGTTTAAAACACCAGACCCGAATTTCTGGAACTGAATCGGAAGTTCGGGTCCGGTCTTTTAAACAGCTGATTGCGCGTATGTTTTTTGCATACATGTAATTAGCGGTTTAAAAAACGCTAAACGGCTGATTGCGGCTTAGGAGATATTGGCAGGCTTGTCGTAAAGAGGGGGTCCGGTGGCCTGGCCTGGCCTCCAATCTCGCAGGGGCAGTAGTTACGCCACTTACTGGAGGGCTGACTTACATTGGCAAACAATCTGAAGGGCTAACAACACTGGCTAGTGAAATGGAGGGCTGATGACACTGGCTAATAAACTGGAGGGCTGACTAACACTGCTAGTGAACTGGAGGGCTGAAGAAGGAGTCTGAAGAAGGAGTTTACTGTTCTTTGCTCATGTTAGAGCTAGAGGCGTGCACTGTGTATTGCAAGCATGTGACTTACTACTAGCTTCTATGGCAGCCCAAATTTTTCATTGGAGACCAGCCTGGGGGGCTTTTGCCCCTCAGCCTACTGGGCCAGTCCTCCCCTGGATAGGGGAGCAATATTCATTTGCTAAGTTAACCTTTTAAACAGTATTGCATTATATACATAAAAGCGAAACTCTCCTAATCCAGTCCCCATTCCGGTCCACATTTTACTATAAGTGTAATATACAGCTAGCAGGGCAGTCCTGATTTAAGCTGGGTACACACAGTACCGGCTTTATCGGCAGCATGCGGCTGCCGATTAGGGTTGGTTGAAAAGAGGTGAGTCAGCCGCGGCCAAGGGAACAGAGACCCTTCCAAGGAGAGGGGGACCCCCCCAACGAGAGACCCCCAACAGATAAACATGGCTGGACCTTTTTAGGGTGCTGCAGCTGTGAGATACAGCCTCTGCCAAACTTACTTCCTCATCTTGCGTTGTGTTTAGGACAGGGGAAGGTAAGTAACGTAGTCCCAAAATCCAAACAAACCACCCAGTTTTGGATGGAACATTCTGATTTCGGAACCGAGGTGTTCTGTGATAGGTCAGGGTCAGACCCAGATCTCATCTCTAATATAGTAACATTAAGGTTGAATAAAGACATAGGTCTATCAAGTCCAACCTTTTCACGCTCCTTTTTAATCCTACCTAACAGCTTATTCAAAGGAAGACAAAAAAACCAAGCTAAAAAAAAAGAGGGGGGGGAATCCTTCCTGACTCCAAATGGCAATCTGAAAGAATCCCTGGATCAACCAGAACTTTAGTATAACCTGAAGATGAAACTTCTTTTCTTCCAACCTTAAAGGATGTCAACGAGTCCTCTGATATGACCTATTCGTGAACAATGCACCAGAGAGTTTATTGTATGGCCCATTAATATATTTGTATAACGTTATCAAATCCCCATGCAAAAGTCACTTCTCCAATGTAAACAGCCCTAGCTTGTCTAAACTGCCTATGAATTGTATTAATTTCAACAATTTACAATCTATTCATTTACTTCAGGCCCTGCCCTGAAGAACTTACAATCTAAGCACATTTATTTGACACGCACAACCTATCAATATGTCTTTATAATTGTAGGGGAAACCGGAGTGCCCGGAGGAAACCCACTCTAGCACGGGGAGAACAAACAAACAAAGATGTGTCCAAGAGTGAATTCAATCTCAGGACTTCAGCGGTGTAGGTGGCAAATGCATCACCTTACATTTATCACCATTGAATCTCATCTGCCATTCTGCTGCCCATTTTGATAATCTATCTAGGTCTGCTTGCATCACTTGCACATCATTTGAAGTTTCCAAAGCTCTGCATAGTTTACTGTCATCAGCAAACACTGAGACCTTGCTCTCAATGCCCCCTTCTAAGTCATTTATAAACAGATTTAACAGAGTTGGCCCCAGCACTCCACTTAGAACATAGCACGGGCAAACTTTTGCACTTAATGCATCACCCCCAAGTGTGTGTTTTTTTTTTTTACAGTTAAAGTGTAATTAATAAGAGAAAATGAACATTTCAGTTTAAGGAAATATTTTGGTATATTAGTGGTCCTTACCTATCATCATCATGGCAGTTCAAAGGGCACCATTCCTACAGCTAGAACAACTTGCTGGGATTCGGAACAAAGCATATCCCTTCACATTGAGCTTAGGTCTATTACACACCCAGCTCCTCCCACACATCTGTAGCACTGGTGACCCTGACACACGCCAGTTTGCTAATACAGTCCCTGTGAATGGTAACATATGCTAATTGTGTGTGTGTGTTGGGGGGTAATCTTCCTGCATGCGCCAGCTTGAAAGGATAAGGAATACTTTACAGGATAAAGAATACTATTAATGATAAGGGGTAAGTATACTATAAAGTATAAGGAATACTGTAACTGATATGGAATATTGTAAAGGAAAAATTTAAAGATAAGGAATACTATAAAGCATAAGGAATATAGGATTTTTCAATTAAAGTTCTTATTGTTTAAAATGGTGCTAATTTTGCCCCAACCAATCAGATCTTATTTAACATATAAAAAGCCAACATCTGATTGGATGGGGCAAAATTAGCACCATTTTAAACGATAAGAACTTTTATTGAATAACCCTGAAGGAATGCTATGAAGCATAAGTAATACTAAAAAAAGATAAGGAATACTATAAAGGTAAAGGAATGCTATAAATGACAAGGGATAAAGAATACTTTATGGGATAAGGAATACTATAACAGAATGGATTCTGTAAAGGATGAGGAATACTATACAGGATAAAGAATACTATATGGGATAAGAAATACTATAACAGAATGGATTCTGTAAAGGATGAGGAATACTATACAGGATAAAGAATACTATATGGGATAAGGAATAATATAATAGAATGGATTCTGTAAAGAATAAGGAATACTATACAGGATAAAGAATACTATATGGGATAAGGAATACTATAAAGCGTAAGTAATGCTATAACAGATCAGTAATACTATTAATTCTAATGCAAATGAACATTAGTTTCACTCAAAATGTGAACCTATGATTTTCCTTATCAATTGAAGAATGGGAGTTAAAGGATCTACGTAAAACTTACATGCGAGTGTTCTACCTCGTTGAGTTACTTGACCGCTCCTTACTGCTTCTAGCTTATACTTTACTATAGGGCACACAGATTCCTAATTTCAAGTGTGAACTCTCGTATGGCAGTTTCATTTCTGGATCAGTCCGATCTTTCTAAGAGTCCAGTATCTTTAGTAGTAAGGTTTTAGAGAACAGAGACAAGCAATGCATACTCGTTTAACCTATGTATAAAGGGGATGGGCAAGCTAGTGTATTATGAGGAATACAGTGGAGGGCAGGGCCCAGCATTAGAATTAGAACTAGGGGTCGAGAAGGGGCGATATAATAAAACTGTTGCACCCTAACTTTCTAAATGTAACCTGTATAAGATTAGTGTGCAAAATGGGGGGAATTTGAAATAATCATCTGTGTTGAGAAATTTAATATTTCATTCTACCCCAATCTTCCTTCATTCATATTTCATTCTATCCCAATCCTTCATTCGTTTCATTTTACCCCAATCCTTCATTCATATTTCATTCAACCCCAATTATTCTTCATTCATATTTCATTCTACCCCAATCCTTCGTTCAAATGTCATTCTACCCCAATCCTTTTTCATTTATTTCATTCTACCCCAATTCTTCATTCATATTTCATTCTACCCCAATTCTTCATTCATATTTCATTCTACCCCAATACTTAATCAATCCTTCTACACCCAATCCTTCTTCATTTAGATTTCAATCTACCAACCCCTCCATCCTTCTCTCACTAAATTTCATTACCCCCCCAATCCTTCTTCATTTAGATTTCAATCTACCCCCCCTCCATCCTTCTTCACTAAATTTCATTTACCCCCCAATCCTTCTTCATTAGATTTCATTCTACCCCCAATCCTTCTTCATTTAGATTTCATTCTACCCCCCTAATCCTTCATTTAGATTTCATTCTACCCCCCAATCCTTCATTTAGATTTCATTATACCCCCAATCCTTCTTCATTTAGATTTCATTCTACCCCCCAATCCTTCTTCATTTAGATTTCATTCTACCCCCCAATCCTTCTTCATTTAGATTTCATTCTACCCCCAATCCTTTTCTTCGTTTAGATTTCATTCTACCCCCCAATCCTTCTTCGTTTAGATTTCATTTACCCCCCAATCCTCCTTCGTTTAGATTTCATTCTACCCCCCAATCCTTCATTTAGATTTCAATCTACCCCCCAATCCTTTTAGATTTCATTCTACCCCCCCCATCCTCCATTTAGATTTCATTCTACCCCCCCCAATCCTTCTTGTTTAGATTTCATTCTACCCCCCATCCTTCTTCGTTTATTCATTCTACCCCCCATCCTTCTTCGTTTAGATTTCATTCTACCCCCAATCCTTCTTCGTATAGATTTCATTCTACCCCCCAATCCTTCTTCGTATAGATTTCATTCTACCCCCCAATCTTCTTTGTATAGATTTCATTCTACCCCCAAATCCTTCTTCGTTTAGATTTCATTCTTCCCCCCAATCCTTCTACGTTTAGATTTCATTCTACCCCCCCAATCTCATTAGATTTCATCTACCCCCCCATCCTTCATTTATTTCGTTTACCCCCCCATCCTTCATTAGATTTCGTTTACCCCCCACCCTCCTTCATTTAGATTTCATATACCCCCCCCACCCTCCTTCATTTAGATTATTCTACCACCCCCTCTTCATTTAAATTTCATTATACCCCCCATCCTCCATTAGATTTATTTACCCCCCCATCTCCTTCATTTAGATTTCATTCTACCCCCCCACCCTCCTTCATTTAGATTTCATTCTACCCCCACCCTCCTTCATTTAGATTTCATTCTACCCCCCCATCCTCCATTTAGATTTCATTTACCCCCACCTCCTTCATTTAGATTTCATTCTAACCCCCCATCCTCCTTCATTTAAATTTCATTCTACCCCCCCATCCTCCATTTAGATTTCATTCTACCCCCCCATCCTCCTTCATTAGATTTCATTCGACCCCCCCCCCCCCATCCTTATCTAGTTGGAAAAAAATTTAGTTGCCCTTCTCTGAACTGCTTCCATTTCCATGATGTCCCTTTTGTATATGGGATACCAAAACTACACCGCATATTCTAAATGAGGCCTTACCAGTGCCTTGTAAAGAGGGAGAATAATATTTTTCTCTTGAATCTATTCCCCTCTTTATACAAAACAATATTTTGCTAGCTCTAGCCATTGCTACCTGGCATTGTTTGCTACAGCTAAGTCTGTTAACTACCAGAACTCCCAAATCTTTTTCCTTTACAGATTCACTTAAGAGTTATTTATGATGTAGGTATCACGGAAAAGCGAGAAAAGAGAGGATATGTAGGATAAAAATATCTATATTCAAAATAGTTTTAAAACTCCAACCCCTAATTAGTATGGCCTCACATCTGAAATACAATAAACACAGTGGTAGTCACCCCTGTTAAGTCAGTCAGTAGTCCATGCACTCATGGTAGAGGCGGGTAGGGGGAGCAGCACCCCAAACATGTTTTGGACTTTGGCTTTCTCAATGGCGCCGTTGAGAAAGCCAAAGTGCGAAACGCATTTTGGGTGTTAAGTTAATATACTATTTTTGATACTACTTTTTGATAAAGATAGTTTTATCCTACCTATCCTCTTCTTGATTTTCCGTGATATATGAATTATTGAGGATAGGCTGCTATTGTGATTGAGGACCATAACAATTTGATTATTTATGCTGTAGGTGGCACAGGGATTATTAAATCCAAAATGCATCATCTTGGATTTAATTTTATCAACATTGAATCTCATCTGCCATTCTGCTGCCCATTTTGATAATATATCTAGGTCTGTTTGCAGCACTTGCACATCATTTAAAGTTTACAAAGCTCTGCATAGTTTAGTATCATCCGCAAACAGAGGCCTTGCTCCCAATGCCCCCTTCTAAGTAATTAATAAACAGATTAAAAAGAAGCGGCCCCAGTACAAAACCCTGTGGCACTCTGCTTAGAACTTTAGCCCACATAGATATAGCTCCATTTACCACCACTCTGTTTGCGATCCAATAACCACTTCTCCATCTATGACCAACAGTCCTCAGTTTATACATTAGTCGCCTATGTAGCACAGTATCAAAAGCTTTTGCAAAATCCAAGTATACCACATCCACTGCTGTGCCTGAATCTAAATTCTTACTTCTTTATAAAAACCAATTATTTTATTTCTCATAAATCCATGCTGACTACTACTAAGATGAGCTCTGGAGACAAAGTCAAGGATATGATCCTGTAACAAAGTTTCCAGCACCTTTCCTACCACTGATTTTAGGCTTACAGGTCTATAGTTACCAGGCTGTGAACAACTACCTTTTTTGAAATTTGGTATTACATTGCCTTTTTTCCAATCCAGCGGCACATCCCCCTTTAACCCCTAACTAAGATTAGTTTTTACTGTTTAGAACACATGAAGTGCAATCTTTCTCTGTTTATAATTGGTTTTGTTTTATTGTGCGCTGGGTTAAAAAGACTTAATTTCAGAAAAGCAAATTTTCCCAAAGTAGCTCTTCAGAATGTCAACTGGGATAATGTGTTATCAGGTAAAGGTACTGAACAGAAGTGGACTTTAAGGGGATTTTAAGCCAGTTCACATCTAAGTTTATACCCTTGGGAAATAAATGTAAAAAAAATAAATCCGCGCCCATGTGGTTGAATTCTGATGTAAACAGGCAAATAGAAAAGAAAAAGGCATTTAAATCCTTTTAGTCAGAGGGGAACGGAAAGGGATTATAAAAACTGTAACAAGGCGTGTAAGAAAGCAATCAAACTAGATAAAATTAATAATGATGTTAGGATAGCTGAACAAAGCATCACTAAGCCTAAACATTTTTTTAAGTATATTAATAGTAAGGAGATGAGGACTGAGAATGTGGCACCATTAATTAATGGGGATAAGTTAGTTACGGAGGATGGCGATAAAGCAAATGTCTTGAATATTTTTTTACCCTCTGTATACACTATAGAAGATCCAAGTACAGATATCATAGAGTATAGTAGCAATAATGGTATACAAGATTCAAGTGCATGTGGTACAGAAATAACATAAATAAGGTTAATATTAATAAATCAACTGGACCGGATAAAATACATCCTCGGGTACTTAGGGAGCTAAGTTCAGTTTTATCTAGGCCATTGTTTCTTATTTTTGCAGATTCCCTCATGTCCGGTGGTGTGCCTCTAGATTGGAAAAAGGCTGATGTTCTTCCAATATTTAAAAAGGGTAGTCGTTCACAGCCGGGTAATTACAGGCCTGTAAGTTTAACTTCAGTGGTGGGGAAGATACTGGAAAGTTTAATAAGGGAACATATTCTAGAGTATGTTTCAAGGACTGACATTATATGTAAGTAACCAGCATGGAAGAATAGATCTTGTCTAACTTGCTTGGCTTTTATGAGGACGTAAGTAGAAATGTAGACTCTGGCATAGCAGTAGATGTAGTATACTTAGATTTTGCAAAGGCTTTTGATACAGTCCCCCATAGGTGACTAATGTATAAGCTAAGGTCTGTTGGTCTGGGGAGGCACATTGGTACATGAATAGAAAATTGGTTAATGAATAGGATGCAGAGAGTAGTTAATGGGGCTTCATCATTATGGACTAAAGTGCTAAGTGGGGTGCCACAGGGTTCTGTGTTGGGGCCGCTTCTATTTAATCTATTCATTAATGATTTGGAAGTGGGTATTGTCAGCAAGGTTTCTGTGTTTGCTGATGACACAAAACTTTGTCGACCATTAAAAACTTCAGAGGATGTGCAATCGTTACAGGGGGATGATTGTCACATTGGGCTGCTAAGTTTCAGATGAGATATAATGTTGAGAAATGTAAGGATGCATTTTGGACTAAAAAATCCTTGTGCTGTTTATACTATAAATGACTCTGTGTTAAGTGAATCCCTGTTGGAAAGGGATCTTGGAGTTTTGGTGGATAACAAACTTAAAGGTAGCAAGCAGTGCCAGGCGGCAACAGCCAGAGCCAGCATGGTATTGTCTTGTATAACGAGAGGTATGGATTCAAGGGAGGAAAATGTTATTCTCCCTCTTTACAAAGCATTGGTAAGGCTTCATTTGGAATATGCAGTGCAATTTTGGAATCCTGTGTACAAAAAGGACATCTTTGAAATGGAAAGGGTTCAGAGAAGGGCAACTAAATTAATAAGGGGATTGGGGGAGCTTGAATATGAAGAGAGACTGGAAAAGTTACAATTATGTACGCTGGAGAAAAGGCGCTTGCGTGGGGATATGATTCCTCCTGTCCCCCCCCTCCCCCTGGCCTGTGGTTGCCTTTGCTGTTCCCCGGCCTTCGCCTTCGCCCGCCCACGGCCCGACCCCTTTCGTCCGCCACGGGCCCCGCCACGCACCGGCACCACCAAAAGGGAGTCACCCCACCACACTTCACACATACCACCCCCCACACCCCTGTCCCCATACCCCACACCCCCGCGCAGAGCTAAACCCCCCACAGACACCACCCAACCACCCCCACCCTGCCCCCCCGGGCGAAACCAAGACAACCCTTCCCCCCAACAACATCCAAAAGCTGCCCTTCTTCCTGCTTGTTCGGCTCGCCTGCCCACCCCCCCCCGCTCCTCGCCTCCCCCTTTTTTTGTCTTTCCTTCGTCCGGGCGTGCGGGCTGCGCTGTGGCCCCTTCCTTCCTGGGGCACACACACCCCCAGCCCTCCATCCGACACCACCCCAGACCAGGACCCACAAAAAGAAAGACACCCTCCCCCCCCCCCGCCCCCAAACCGTCCTGCACCTAAGTGACCCCAGAGGAACCCCTTGTATCCCTCGAGCCGCATCCACAACAACACGACACACTCCACCCACAGCCACCCGTCCTCCAACCTACACAACGAAGCCGAATCCCCCCCCAGTCCCCCTAACGCCGCGCACTTCTCCGCTTCACGGCATGTCCCAGGTCCACAGACCCTACATACACACAAGGTTGCCTTTACTAAATTCCCCTGGCCGGATCCCCTTATTTTTCACCCTACATCTCGGGTACTTCGGAGCTTCACACGTTCCGCGCAGCTTCCGTTGATCTGGCATTGTTCTTCATTTTGCAGGATTTCCCTCAGTCGGCCCCCCCACCACGCCCGGCCCCCCCCCTGTGCCTCTTTCGTTGCTTGTGACCCCGGGTTGCTTGTTCTCCCCTCTTCCCCAGGGTCGTTCGTTCCAGCGGGTTTCCTTCCCGGCTGGTTCCGTTCCCTTCCGTGGTGGGGCCCGGCTCCTGGCCGTTCTCCGGGCCCCCTCCTCAGATACAGAGCACGACCAGACAGAGTCGACTACCCCCAAGCCTACCCACCGAACCAAAACTCATCCCACACTGGGATCCCCCGGCCCACCACCGCCCCAGGCCGCCCTTCGATGACCTTGTCTACCGCCACGAAGCCGCTTTATGACGGGGTACAGAGCGAAATGTAGACTCTGGCATAGCAGTAGTGTGTATCTTAGATTTTGCAAGGCTTTTGATACAGTCCCCCCTGGTGACTAATGTATAAGCTAAGGTCGTTGGTTGGGGAGGCACATGGTCATGAATAGAAAATTGGTTAATGAATAGGATGCAGAGGAGTAGTAGATAGGGGCTTCATCTATGGACTAAAGTGCTAAGTGGGGTGCCACAGGGTTCTGTGTTGGGCCGCTTCTATTTAATCTATTCATTAATGATTGGAAGTGGGTATTGTCAGCAAGGTTCTGTGTTGCTGATGACACAAAACTTTGTCGACCATTAAAAACTTCAGAGGATGTGCAATCGTTACAGGGGTGATTGTCACATTGGGCTGCTAAGTTCAGATAGATGAGATAAGTAGATGAAATGTAGAGTAAGGATGCATTTTGGACTAAAAATCCTTGTGCTGTTTATTACTATAAAGACTCTGTTAAGTGAATCCCTGGTGGAAAGGGATCTTGGAGTTGGTGGGATAACAAACTTAAAGGTAGCAAGCAGTGCCAGGCGGCAACAGCCAGAGCCAGCATGGTATGTCTTGTATAACGAGAGGTATGGATTCAAGGGAGGAAAATGTTATTCTCCCTTTACAAAGCATTGGTAAGGCTTCATTTGGAATATGGTGCAATTTTGGAATCCGGTTACAAAAAGGACATCTTTGAAATGGAAAGGGTTCAGAGAATGGCAGGGTGGCACTCCAAACCGTAACTTTTTATTCTAGACCAAACAACATCTCACAACGTTTCGGGGGATACGTGCCCCCTTCCTCAGGTGATCACCTGAGGAAGGGGGCACGTATCCCCCGAAACGTTTGTGAGATGTTGTTGTGTCTAGAATAAATAAATAGTTACGGTGTTGGAGTGCCACCCGTGCTTCTTCGTATTTCTCGTATGATTTATCCATCAAGGGTTGGATTTTTTTGAGGAGTGCGCACCCACACTTGGTACGAGTGCAGAGGATTTTTTCTATTATTTCAGAGAATGGCAACTAAATTAATAAGGGGATTGGGGGAGCTTGACTATGAAGAAAGAATGGAAAAGCTACAATTATGTACGCTGGAGAAAAGGCGCTTGCGTGGGGATATGATTACTGTGTATAAATACATTAACGGGCCATACAATAAACTATCTGGGGCATTGTTCACCAATAGAACATGTCAGAGGACACGAGGACATCCCTTAAGACATGAAGAAAAAAGGTTTAGGCTTCAAGTTCGGAAAGGGTTTTTCTCTGTCAGAACAGTAAAGCAATGGAACGGTCTTCCAGTGGACGTTATGGCAGGTTCATTGGTCAGTTTAAAAAAAAAAAAAAAAAGCTTCTGCAAACAAGGAATGTTGCAAGTTACTGGTATTGATACATAAAGTAGAGTTGATCCAGGGAGATTTCTGATTGCCACTGAATTTTTTTTTCCCCCCTCATAATTTCGGTGGTTTTTTTTTTTTTGCCTTCCTCTGGATCAACAGTTAGGTAGGAAATGAGGATATTGCTAGATGGGTTGGACTGGATGGACGTATGTCTTTATTCAACCTCAAATACTACACTATAAGTGTAGTCCAACCACCAACTATAGTACTGAAAGATTTAACTAAATGACTCTTATTGAATTTACCTAAACTTATATGATGGGGACTACAGATTGCACCAGATTGTTCTATCAAACATGGACTTTGCTGCAGATGTTCTTAAAATATATTTCTTTCAGTAAAGCTGTGTTGGAGATTGTTAGGTTAGCTTTAGTTAGTTGGTTAGACTTAGGGTTAGTTAGGGCCCTGCGGAAAGAGTCTACCTTGACGTGGTAGCCCAATCCCGCGATGCAATAACCGACGTAATCTCGTTTACGTCAGTTATTGTATTGCGGGATCGGGCTAAGGTAAGTAACGCCGCTGGCCTATATTGAATCTCCCCGAAAGTTTCTCATGAGCTAATTCTGTAATACGTACTGCTTATTTCTGTTTATCTCCACACAGTTATTATTGACACACTGTACAAGCACAGCTTGCTGAAGATATAGTTATGGTAGGCCATCTCGCCGCCATAACACCTGTTGCTGAGTTTGTTAGGACAGAAATATAAAACATTCTTTTTCATGTACATATGTCTGTCTGCAAACACAGATGGCCATGGTTCTGCATGGAAAGACCAAGCAGCCATAGCAGAATAGCATTTCCATTCCCATGGGACAGACCATCACACTGACTCAAATGTCCACACGCTTATGCCTAAAGAGATCTGTTCAGGCATTATGTATCCAGACCACCCAGTCCCCTATTTTAACTGTTTGATTGCCAGACAATCTAAAAGTTCATCATTTGTTTTATTGATTTGACTGTAAACACCTTTCAGACTTTATATATATTTTACAAAATATGGTAGGAAACTATGGAGAAAATTAAAGTTTGACAATTGAGGTAAATAACATGCAGGGAATTTTCTATGATTTGATTGGCTTAACGCATCAAGAATAAAGATGTTAAAGTCAAACCCAGTTTTGAGTCAGAACTGCCGGTTCTAAAATTCTGTATGAACCGTTCGGAACCTTCAGATCTTAGAACTTTCAATATTTTCACTGCTGTTCCAATTGTATTCTCCCATGAGGTCACTGCTGTGCTTATTGTATTCTCCCATGAGGTCACTGCTGTACCAATTGTTTTCTCCCATGAGGTCACTGCTGTACCAGCTGTATTCTCCCATGAGGTCACTGCTGTACCAGCGGTATCCTCCCATGAGGTCACTGCTGTACCAGCGGTATCCTCCCATGAGGCCACTGCTGTACCAGCGGTATCCTCCCATGAGGCCACTGCTGTACCAGCGGTATCCTCCCATGAGGCCACTGCTGTACCAGCGGTATCTCCCATGAGGCCACTGCTGTACCAGCGGTATCCTCCCATGAGGCCACTGCTGTACCAGCGGTATCCTCCCATGAGGCCATTGCTGTACCAGCGGTATCCTCCCATGAGGCCACTGCTGTACCAGCGGTATCCTCCCATGAGGCCACTGCTGTACCAGCGGTATCCTCCCTGAGGCCACTGCTGTAACCAGCGGGTCATCCTCCCATGAGGTCCACTGCTGCCAGCGGTGATCCTCCCATGAGGCCACTGCTGTCCAGTGTACCCATGAGGCCGGTATCTCCCCATGAGGCCACTGCTGTACCAGCGGTATCCTCCCATGAGGCCACTGCTGTACGCGGTATCCTCCTCCTATGAGGCCACTGCTGTACAGCGGTATCCTCCCATAGGTCCCATTGCTTACCAGCGGTATCCTCCATGAGGCACTGCTGTACCAGCGGTATCCTCCCATGAGGCCACTGCTGTACCAGCGGTATCCTCCATGAGGCCACTGCTGTACCAGCGGTATCCTCCCATGAGGCACTGTGTACCAGCGGTATCCTCCCATGAGGCCACTGCTGTACAGCGTATCCTCCCATGAGGCCACTGCTGTACCAGCGGTATCCTCCCATGAGGCCACTGCTGTACCAGCGGTATCCTCCCATGAGGCCACTGCTGTACCAGCGTATCCTCCCATGAGGCCATGCTGTACCAGCGTATCCTCCCATGAGGCCAGACTGCTGTACCAGCGGTAAATCCCTCCCCATGAGGCACTGCTGTACCAGCGGTATCCTCCTGTGAGGTCACAACTGCTGTACCAGCGGATCCTCCCATGAGGCACTGCTGGACAGCGGTATCCTCCCATGAGGCCAACTGCTGTACCAGCGGTATCCTCCCATGAGCCACTGCTGTACCAGCGGATCCTTCCCATGAGCCACTGCTGTACCAGTATCCTCCCATGATGCACTGCTGTACCAGCGGTATCCTCCCATGAGGCCACTGCTGTACCAGCGTATCCTCCCATGAGGCCACTGCGTACCACGGTATCCTCCCATGAGGCACTGCTGTACCAGCGGTATCCTCCCATGAGGCCACTGGTTGTACCAGCGGATCCTCCCATGAGGCCATCTGCGTACCAGCGGTATCCTCCCTGAGGCCACTGCTGTACCAGCGGTATCCTCCCATGAGGCCATGCTGTACCAGCGGTATCCCCCATGAGGCCACTGCTGTACCAGCGGTATCCTCCCATGAGGCCACTGCTGTACCAGCGTATCCTCCCAGATGACCACTGCTGTAACCAGCGGTATCCTCCCATGAGGCCACTGCTGTACAGCGGTATCCTCCCATGAGGCCACTGCTGTACCAGCGGTATCCTCCATGAGGCCACTGCGTACCAGCGGTATCCTCCCATAGGCCACTGCTGTACCGCGGTATCCCCCCTGAGGCCACTGTGTACCAGCGGTATCCTCCCATGAGGCCACTGCTGTACCAGCGGTATCCTCCCTGAGCCAGCTGTACCAGCGGTATCCTCCCATGAGGCCACTGCTGTACAGCGGTATCCTCCCTAGGCTCTAATTCCCCTTTTAGCTTCTCACTCAGCTGTATCCCAGTTCTATCTCTCAGTAGGTCACTCATCTTGCTGTACCAATTCTATTCTCCAGTAGGTCACTCACCTGCTGTACCAATTCTATTCTCTCATAGGTC